>CAUYPK010149201.1:0-24083 GCA_963574355.1 Loris lydekkerianus | reverse complement strand
TGCTTTGGGCAGTATGGACATGTTAACAATGTTGATTCTTCCCAGCCATGAGCATGATATGTTTTTCCATCTGTTAACATTTTCGGCTATTTCTTTTCTTGGGAGTTTCATAGTTCTCTTTGTAGAGATCTTTCACGTCCTCCAAGCCAACCTTCTTGACCATGTAGCCATGGTTTTTAGATTTTCACTCCCTGTCCTCCTTGCTCTTCAGTTATTGCTTTGGGGCACCAGGGTTAAAAATTTCTTTTGCCTACTTGTTGTCTTTTCTAGAGTTTTAGTGAAGTTACCCCCACATTTTTGTAAGCTTTAATACCCATACTGACCCCCTGTTTCAAAAAGTTTTGGTCACTCTATTTTCTTCATTAATTTTGACTGGTGTAATATTACCCAAGTTAGTTAAAATCTGCACAATCTTGTTATACATCTGAACAAATCGTTGCTCTGTTTTTATTTCTGACTTTCCAATGCATTTAAACTATTTCTCCACCTGTATTTCTAATATTAATTTTCTTTTCTTAAACAAACATAGTACACATTAACCTATGAAGGTTCCAGATGATCCTATCTTTGTAAACAACCTCTGTGTAGGTTGTTTACATTTTCTATTGCTAGGTATGGAGTTTTGCCATGGAAGGAGATGGCAGCCACTATTTACTCAACCATAAACAATGAAGAGTTGAGGCTCCTTATGTTCATATTCTCTAGAGCTTCATTTGCTATCCAGAGCAAAGGATATCTTCAAATGCTACCTTCATTAGCAAGAGAAATCCTAACTCCTTAAATGGCAAAGAAAGTTCTGGGAATTGATTTGGGTGAAAAAACTATGAAAGAGTGTCTGTGTGTGGGAAGATGTATGGAGCAAGGATGGAAGAGAAATGAAGAAAGAATTCAGGCTATAATAGTAAGGACATAGGGATGACACTGCTTACTGAACTGCCCAAGAAATGCACATAGAGCTTAATGGTGAACCAAAACTCTTCTACCACATATTAAGTATATGATGCATTTACAATAACTAGAGTATGGTCAAAACTGTCAACCATATCAAGGATCACAATTTTGAATAATTCAAAATAATAAAACTAAATTACATAGTTGGTAGAAAGAACACAACGACAGATGGAGGAATAATGGTCTCATATTATGGATGTGCCATAAGTGCTTTGGATTCTCCTCCCTGTCATTAGATTATGAAAATATTATTGCTATAGTAGAGATGGATGCCAGAGTAGAGAGATGTGTTGAATGGAGAGAATACAGCTTGGTAAATTCAGAATAGTCTTAAGGACTTTCTCAGTATAATGGAAAAAAAACACACAGAATTCGCTCAATGTCTATTAAGAAAAGAAGGATTATGTTTAAAACCATGAAAATAACTGAATGAGTAGAAGAAGGGTCTCTGAGAGAATGGTATAATAAACAGTGCCAAACTCCAATAAATATAGATGTAGTTTCAACCTCATTAATTTAAGTAAACCTAATGTATTGTATGTCATTCCTGTTCTAACTAAATTTGTGAACCTGCTCATTCTGTTTCCATAAGAAATATCCCCCAAATGTTCAAATCAATACGTGGAATTTACATTTGTTGCAGTCAGCAAGATACATGGACTATTGGTTAGACTGGATTCATCACCCACAGCCTGGTTGCCTCTTGGGACCAGAAACCCCTAGTCATGTAGTTGTCTTGTGCATTATGGGATATGTAGCAGCATCCTGGGCCTCTTCCCACTGCAGGTCACCTGTCATTCACCAAGCTGCAAAAAGCAAAATGTGAGCACTGCCATTGGTGCATGGGGGTGGTGGGTGGGAAACAACAAGGCCCTATTTTGAAAACTGTGCGTTATATAACTGTTTTAATTTATTATTGTCTGGGAAGACCCGGGTATGCAGTCAAAATTCTCAATGAGAAATTCAAATATACATGCTTCTCTCTATCTGTTAGAAGTAGAATGTTTTTTAGAAAGTTTAGAATATTTGGCACATAGGTTGAGAGATAAAATGCAGTGTGGTACTGAAGAAACAATAACTTACAGATGGAAATTTTCTTTCATGTAGACCAGCCTGGCCTCCCAGGTGATGCTCTATGACACTAGATGTTAGCATCTGAATTCCACCCACTGGATAACACCTACATCTGTGTTCTAAGGTTCTCAAGATTCCATGCAAGTCAGTTTCTGGAAATGCCACATCTGGGCCTCAAAAACTGGGAAACTGGACATTTCAAATCTTCTTTCATCCTGAACTCTCAATCATTATATTCTTGCACAGGCTCCATTATTTATAATTTTACCATTTAATCAATTTATTTTGCTTTGAGGATCGGCTTATCTAATTACAACATCTAAAACATCATTACGATAATGATTCCAATTGACACAATTTTGGGGTTTGTCCTCATACTTCAAATTTGTATTGATTTCATGGGGAACTCACTGCTTTTTGTGTTCTATGTGCACATCTATTTCATTCAATCTCACCTGAGGAAGCCCATAGATTTGATTTTCATGCACCTGACGTTCGTTAGTGTTTTGACCATCAAATTTGCAATGACACCAGACATCATGTCATCCTTTGGGGTAAGAAAAACTATAGACGATGTCAGCTGTAAAGCAATTTTGTATATAAAAATTTTCCCGGGGTCTTTCCATTTGTACTACATCCCTTCTGAGTATGTTTCAAGCCATCACGATCAGCCCCAGGAACTCTACATGGACGTGGCTTAAATCTAAGCTCTCTACCTGCATTTTACCCTCTATTCTGTTCTGGATCCTCAACATGCTGATCTATATCTCCAGTATTGAAACTGCAGTAGCCAGAACCAATGTTACTATTGTTAGTTAGGGGTATGTGCATGCATATTGTCAACCTAAAACTACATACCTCCATTCACACTCATTTATGAGCATCATAGTGATTCGAGATGTCCTGTTTATGGTCCTCATGGTCTCCTCAAGTCTCTACATGGTCAATATCCTCCTGAGACATCACAGGAGAGCCCAGCATCTCCACAGCCCCAGCCTCTCTTCCCAGCCCTCTCCTGAAATCAAAGCCACCCACAGTATCCTAATGCTAGTAAATTGCTTTGTGTTATTTTACTGTTTGAACAACTTTATGACCTTTTATTTTACCTGTCTGAGAAAAACCAAAAACTAAATGTGATTACCGGAATTATGTCAGCATGCCACCCAACCCTGTGTCCTTTTGTACTGATTAAGAATAATAAAATTATCTCTTCACTTTCTTTTTTTTATTGTTAAATCATAGGTGTGTACATTAGTGCAATCGCCTGTACCCATTCTAAGATGCACCATAGATGTGGCCCCACCCATTACCCTCCCTCTACCAAAACCTCCCCCTTCCCTTCCCCTTCCTTGGCCCTTTCCCCATGGTCTTGTGCTATAGTTGGGTTATAGCCTTCATGTGAAAGCTATAATTTAGCTTCATAGTAGGGCTGAGTACATTGGATACTTTTTCTTCCATTCCTGAGATACTTTGCTAAGAATATGTTACAGCTATAACATGTAAACATGAAAAAGATTCTTCACTTTCTAAGATGAGAAGTGTCATTTCTCAAAGAGTATTCAAGCTGATCTGATGCCCCACATGTTCTTCTGAATCAGGAGTGTCTCCATACTCTCTTCTGTGAAAGAAAAAACATCGTGGGGTTATGTTACACTAAAAATGCGGTTGTTTAAATTGAGATTCATGGCAAATTTAAAACATGAACACTTTGAAGTCTTACTATGAATAATATACATAAATATACTCACATTTTCCCCATTTTGTGTGCATAAATCATGATCTTTTGGGTAAATTATTATGTTACAAGTAATTAAAATTAACTTTCTTGACTTCCTTTTGCTCTTTTAATGTGGGTACTGGGTAACTGAAGTTGTATTAGTGGCTTGCATCAGATTTCTCTTAAACTGTACTATTATAAGCATCTTCTTTTATTCATTCAACAAATAAAGATTGCTCAACTTGTACATTCCAGGAACTACTTGAAGGGCTGAAGTACATCTGTGACTTAATCGGAAGAAATGTAGTAACTAAAGAACTTGTTTAGAATGTTTTTGAGTAGGAAAAATATCTGTACATATAATAAGAGTTACAAAAAATGGAGCCCATTAAGAGAATTGGGAGTGCTAGAAGGGCCATTCTTTAATAAAAAATATAGTGCAGTGATGTCTCACTGTCTGCATAAATGCCTTGATTATGATGCCCCTACCCTATCAGTGTGATACTGATACTTTCCTTACAGTGTATGCGCTTGCCCTCCTCTCCATCATGGCTTCTTCTCTCCAATTAGTACAAGGGGAAATATTTCCTTTGAAGATATTCCAAATCCAAATCAGGTTTCAACATTACCCGGGCCCTCCATCAAATGTATCAACTGATTACCATTCTTTAAAGTTTGATGAATAAACAATTAAACAACTCCTTGTATTTTTTTACAGCAGAAACTTTCAAGCACCCAGATCAAGAACAGAACATCAGCAGGTCCCAGAATTTCCCTGTTCCCCTGTCCAGCCACTACTCTCTAAAACTATCTGCTCACCAATCCCCCTCCTTTTACAATGGTATATGTGAAACTTAGTAAATGTGGAATGTAAATGTCTTAACACAATAACTGTGAAATTGCCAGGAAAGCTATGTTAACCAGTGTGATATAAACGTGTCAACCGGTATGTGAAACTAGTGTATGATGCCCCATGATCATATCAATGTACACAGCTATGATTTAATAAAAAAACTCTAAAATTAAAAAAATAATAAAAATAATAAAAATAAATAAAAGTATCTACTAACAGCAATAATAAAACTGTCTAAGGGAATCATTTTCAGCATAAATTGTACCTCAATAATTTTGAAAACTCTAGAGTGAGCTCCAAATGAGACACCTCATATATTATTATCTGAGTATTAAAGTTCTGTTTTGTGCCATGGTGTACATCAGCAGAGATCCACCCCACACACCAGTGCTACCCTTGAACTTTGGTTCTCCTTACCTTGCATCTGGTCTGCTCACCCAGAAATAAAACTAAAGGGGATTGGAATGTGAATTTAACCCAGCAGATTTCAAAACATATCCTGATTGCATAAAAAATAGAAAGATTTCACCAAAGTGAAGTATATTCTTTTATTAATGTCAAACAAACAATTGTAAACTAAAAACAGAAAAAATAGCATGAATGACTTCACATATTTGCAAGACACTAACACAGGCAGAGTTAAGATTTTGGCAATTGGTATATGTGTTGTTAGGTTCCTTTTTGTCTGCAGCTGTCACTTATTAGTTTTGAATTTAATTTCTGATCAGCATGTGTTTGACCCTGTTGGCAGGGAGGGGCCCTCTCTTCTCTCAGGCAATGACCTGGTCTGTGGGATGCCTAGAGGCGCGTGTTTCCTGAGTTCTCTCAGGGTAGAAACCTGGATGGGTTGGACCACAAAGTTCACTCACAGATTCCTCTGTGAGGTGCAGAGGCTCCAGTCCCGACAGGAGTGCTAGGGGGAGCATCCGGGGACCTGCCCTGAGGTCTCCTGAGAGGGAAAGAGGGATACCAGCTTCAACTCATCATAACTTTATGCAATAAATGGCATCATTCTCTAAACTGGGTTTTAAAGATTTTTATGCCTTAAGGTAGAAATTCAAATAATTTTTGTACTGCCTTTGCCCTCATTTGAAAATCCTACTTAATCAAGTAGCTTGGTCAATACCATAGTTTTCCTTTTTTAAATTTAGAATTGGTCAATAATAAAAAATTATACTTTCATTCCAATAATTACATATTTTATTTTCTTTCTTAACAATAAAACTCCTCCACAAACATGAATAGAATTGATGAGACCAGATATTTTTACTCATATCCAATCCTAAAGGAAAATATTTTCATATTTAACCATTAATGTGAGACTGATGGCATTGTAGATGTTTTCATTATAGCAAGGCTATGCCTTTCTATTGCTACATAATTATAATTATCATCATTCACACATGTTGAATTGCACCACATACATTCAAATAACTGTTGAAGTGATTATTCATTTTCTCCTTTTAATCTGCTGCTATGGTTCATCACACAGATGAAGTTCCCTTAAGTTTCCCTTGCAATTGGACCAATTCTCTGGATCTGTTGGTGGAATCTTTTTACACAGTGTGGAATTCATGTTTATAATTATTTTGTACAGATTATTTTTCACTAGCTTTATGAAATCCATACTCTTAACATCAGACTTTTCATAAAATATGTGTTACCTTTTGTTGCTAAGGTTGTGCTAACCTGATTATGTGATTCATAAAATGCTCTTTTTCCTATCCAAACTACGTAGTTTGTAGATATATTTTGTGTGTCTATATATATTTGGCAAACTTCATCCTTGAGGCATTCTTTGGAATTTCCCGTGGGATGGTTTTGGCCACTATTCAGTTTCACTGTGGGGTGCATTGCACATTTATACCTCTCTACAATTTGAGTGTCTTTTGTGTCATGTTATGTCTTTTAGGAACTTGCCCATCTCCACTGACCTTCCAAATGTATTGGCATAGTTACCACAATGTCATCTCTTTAAGAATATCTGCATCTCTCCATTGCTCTCTCTTTAACATTTTAATCCTGATATTATCAGTGCCTTTCCTTGGTCACTGGTACAGACTCACCAAAGGTTTATTCATTCTAATAGTTTTTAAGAAACTCACCTTTGACTCTTTTCCCCTTCCATTTTATGTTCTTTTCTATTTTTCTGACTTTGCCCATATCAATTCTCTCTATTTCATTTTAATTCACTTTGCTATTGCTTTTAGACTGCCATTGGTCTCTGTAAAGGTTGTAACCTAGTCTTCACATTTATTTCTATAATGGAAATTCCATATTCGTTTTACTAATAGAGCATTTTCTGTATGTGGTGACTAAGAAGTGCTTTAGTTTGGAAAGTATGGAGAAATTGGGTTTATTCCTATTTAATTATTCATTGATTTATTAGATACATTGTTGTCATAAATTACACTCTGGAACCTTGTTGACACTCATGTCAGTGTTTGCTGTAGGACTACAATTACTACTAGTTTCACATGTGCCTGAGAAGGAAAAATGGGTATTTTATAGTGACTGTGTAAGTTGTTCTTATAGCAGTGGGGTTAATAGTATAAAGTAAATTGCTCAAATTTTTTATTTCCAGACTGATATTTTGTCTGCTGGTTCTGTTAATTACTGAAAGACATTGATTACTATATCTCAAATCAGTGGTTTATTTTTTATGTGTCTTTATAATTCTAGGCTTTTACGTTATCTCTGCTGATCATCTGTGTATTTGTATGCACAAATTTTAAACTTCCATTATTATAGAAATGGCTCTATCTCCAGTAATTCTGTTCCCTTAAAATGTTGATGTTATTGAGTGCGCACCGGCTTTCTGTTGATTAGTTTATACAAACGTGTCACTTCCCATTTTTATTCTTTACCTTTCTATGTCATTTTCTCCAGACATGAACCTGTATCTTATGAGAAACACATAATAGTCTGGAAGTCTAGCTTGTCCGGTATTCATGTCGTCACTCCTCATTTCTTTTATTTACATTTGCAAAGTATGGCTTTTTATATTTCATTACTTTAGACTTACGTTTGTCTTTGTATTTAAAATGTGACTCTAGGGTGGCTCCTATGGCTCAAAGGAGTAGGGTGCCAGTCCCATATGCTGGAGGTGGTGGCTTCAAATCTAGCCCCAGCTAAAAACTGCAAAATAATAATAATAGTAAATAAAAAAAGTGGCTCTATTCAACAACATTATTGTGGTGTAGAAATTTTTGGTCTCACATTCTCTGCCCTTTGCTTGGTGTGTTTAGTTCATTTTCTTTCAAAAATCTTTTTCCAACATTATTGAGGTGTGATTGACAAATTAAACATGTTATTGTGAAAGTGTATAACATGATGACCAAGGTACAGACATTAAAATGATTAAAGAAAAGCAGTTAGTTAGCATAGTCATCCCTTCACATAGTTACATTTGTGTGTGTGTGTGTGTAGAGAGAGAGAGCACCTCCAATCTACTTTGTTAGAAGATATAAAATACCTAATACAACATCACCATACATTACTGTGGAAATCTAGAACTTATTCATCTTATGAGTGACAGTTTGTACTTTTGGATAACATTGCCTCATTTTTTTCACACTTAACGACCTGGCAATCTCCACTCTACACCCTGTTTCACTGAGTTGGACATGGTTAGATACCACATTGAAGTGAAATTATAGAGTATTTGCCTTCTGTATCTGGCTTATATTACTAAACATAATATCCTCTAGGTACATTCGTGCTGCCACAAATGCCAGGATTTCCTTCCTTTCTCAGCAAAGCATAGACCGTTGTATGTGTTTGTGTACGTGTGTGTGTATGATATTTTCCACATCCACTAGCCCACTGAGGAACACTCAGGATGTTCCATATCTTTGCTGTTATAAATAAGACTGCAGTGAACACAGGGGTATACATATCACTTTGAAATATTGATTTTAGTTACTTGGGATATATGCCCAGATTTGACATTGCCAGATCATATTTTAGTTCTAGCTTTAATTTTTTGAGGAAACTAAATAGAGTTCTGCATAAGGGCCATTCTAATTTATTCTCACCAACAGTGCACAGGTGTTTCCTCTTATTTACACCCTTCCAATACTTGTCATCTGCCTTTTTAATAATAACCATCTGCAGGCGTGAGGTGATAGCTCGTTGTCATTGTGACTTCCATTTCTCTGATGATTAATGGTTTTGAGGACCTTTGAATATTTTGGGCATTTGAATGTCTTCTTCAAAAAAATTTCTATTCATGTCTTTTGCCTATTTTTTATTGGTTTATTTGATTTTTGCCACTAAGTTGCATGAGTTCCTTATGTATATTTTGGATATTAACCATCTATCAAATATATGAATTGCAAATATCTTCTTCCATTCTGCAGGGTGCCCTTCCATTGTGTTCATTCTGCAGCTTCTTTAGAATTACCAGCTTCTGTTTGCTTTGCTGTGTACAAGATTTTTAGTTTTATATAGTCCCAATTATTTGTTGTGGTGGTGATGGTTGTCTGTGCTTTTGGTGTCATATTGAAAAATCATTACCCATATCATCATTATGTCATCTGGGAATTTTACAATGGCTTTCATTTGTGTCTTTAATCCTACTTGAGTTGCTTTTTCTGTGTGGCGTTGGGTAAGAGTCCAGTAGCATTCTTTTGCAAGTGGATATCCAGTTTAGCCAACACAAGTTTTTGAAGAGACTATTCCTTCAACATCATGCATCTTGTTCTTACTCTTTCTTTTTAATTGTTGGGGATTCATTCAACATCGCTCATTCTTGGTTAGTGTGTCAAAGATTAGTTGCCCATGCTGTGTGGATTCAACCCTGTGGTATCAATTCTATTCCATTGGTCAACAGGTCTATTTTTATGCCAGTATCATAGTGTTTAGATTACTATAGTTTTGTAGAATCATCTGAAAATGTGCACATTACAGAATTTAATTTATAAGGCATTGTAACTTTTAGGATGAAGAAACATCACATAAATTCAGTCCTATGAAGTTGGTTTGTGAGATTTCAATTCACAGACAGATTATACCATGACATCTGGAATCATAGTTTTGCTATTGTCTTTACTTGAAGGGAATAGGAGTAGGTCAGGATGCCACATTAACAAGTAAGTGTGGAAAGGGACACCAACTTTTCCATTAAAAAAGACAAATGCGTGAACTGTGTTTCATTTCAATTTGTTGACTTGACCCTTTCTCTCCCATAAGGCTGAGAGCTATACTTCTCAGAATACCCTTCCCTGCAAATTTCTGGGTTCACTTGGCACAGTGAATTTGAAAAGATAAGCGTGAGGCAGAAACCATTAATCCTGTGAATGTTGTCATTCAGACCTAATGACAGACACAGAAGCTCTCAGCAGGCTGCACCTATCTGCTTGATATTCCAACAATAGCCCCAGCCAACCATTCTGCTCTTTTCTGCAGCTTCTTCAGAACTAGCAGTTTCTAAGACATCTCCACAAGTTCTCCTTCTACAAGCCAACCTTCCTGACCATATACCAATGGTTTTTGGACTTTCCCACCCTCTCCTTCCTGCCCTTCAGTATTGCTTCAGGGTATTGTGGTTAGTAAATTTCTCTACCCTTATCCTTTCTAGAGTTTCACTGAAGCAACTCCTAGACTTTTTTTTATTTTACTGGTTAATTAGCTTTATTGTGGCAATCATTACACAAAGGTATATTGGAAAGGCATCAAAACACCATTTTAAAGCTTAAACATATCTAATGTCTTGTCAAGCATACCTCAATAAAGCTGGAAAAAATAAATACACAATCTAAATTTCCACCTAGAAGACAGAAAACATATATATCATTGGGACACTTTTTTGTTTTATAATTGTTGGGGATTCATTGAGGGATTGCAATTGTTAGGTAAAGACCCTCTTATAATTGTGTCCCACCCCCAAAAGGCATGTCATACACTGTGACCCTCACCCACTACCCTCCTTCCTTCTCCGTGCTCTCCCCTTCCCCACTCTCCTCCATGTAATAGGTTATTAATTGTCCTCATGTCAGAATTGAGTACATAGGATTCTTGCTTCTCCATTCTTGTGATGCTTTACGAATAATAATGTGTTTGAGGCAGAGTCCTACTCTTTTGATCTGGCTAGAGTGCTGTGGGGTCAAGTGATGCTCTTTCCTCAAACGCCCCTGTATTTGGGACTATAGGAACCTGCCATGACACCTGGCTACTTTTTCTTCTCTTTTCTTTTTTTGAGATAGAGTCTTATTTTGTCACCTTTGATAAAGTGCTATGGCATCATAGCTCACAGCAACCTCCAACTCTTGGGCTCAAGTGATTCTCTTGCCTCAGCCTCCCAAGTAGCTGGGACTACAGGTGCCCACCACAATGCCTGGCTATTTTTTTTAGAGACAAGGTCTTGCTCTTTTTCAGGCTGGTCTTGAACATGTAAGCTCAAGGCAATCCACCTACCGTGGCTTCCGAGAGTGCTAGAATTACAGATGTGAGCCACTACACTTGACCTCAGCTAGGTTTTCCATTTTTTGTATGGATGGGATCTTGTTCTTACTCAGCAATCCACCCACCTCAGCCTTGCAAAGTACTATGATTGCAGGCATGAGCCACCACGCTAGGTTGTGACACCTACATTTTTGTGGGCTCCAGCTCCCATACTGACTCTGTTCCAAAAACTTGTGGTTATTCTATTTTCTTCATTAAATTTGACCCATGTCAGCTGGGTGCAGTGGCTCATGCCTCTAGTCCTAGAACTGTAAGAAACTATGACAGGGTGGACTACTTGAGTTTGGAAGTTGGAGACCAGCCTAAGGAAAGATGAGACCCCATCTTTACTAAAAAGAGAAAGAAATATAAAAAGCTAGCTGAGTATGGTGGTTCATGCCTATAGTACCAGCAACCAGAGTAGCTCAATCCTAAGGTTTAGGCAAGAGGATTGCTTGAGCTCAAGAGCAACACAGTGAAACCCTGTCTCAAAAAGAATAAATAAATAAAAATAAAAGACAAAATAAAGTTCAATTTTGACTGATGTCATGTTTTCCTAGTAATTTTAGCATCCCTTTATGCTGATTCCACATCTGGGGAATTTGTTCTGTTTTTATTTCTTTCTCATGCACTTATATTATTTGTCCATCTGTATTTCTGCTCCCAAATTTCTTTTCTTGAATAAACATAGTGTGCATTAAGCTATGAAGTTTCCAAATGATCCTTTCATTGTAGGCTGTTTAAATTTTCTTAAGCTAGGCATCGAATGGGGAAGAGGGAACAGAGACTATTTACTCAATCATGAACCATGCACAGTTGAGGTTAGTTATGTTCACATTATCAACAGCTTGCTATGATATTGAGAGCACCCAGCCATTAACAGAGAGAAATTTTAGGTCCTTAAACATCAAAGAACATATTGGGAATTGATTTGAAAAACTATGAAAGAGTTGCTGAAGCTAAGGAAAGATTTGTAGATCAAGGAGAGAAGAGGACTGAGGAAGGAATTCTGGAGAATAGCATGGAGTGAGAGAGACTAGTCCTTACTGAACTGCACAAGAAATGCTTGGTCATAGAGCTTGAAGGCTAATCAGAAAACCTCATTCCACATATTATGCATATGATCTATTTTGAATTACTAGAGTGTGATCAACAATGGTCAACAATATCAAGGATCACAATTTCAAAAAATTCACACTAATAAAATAAAATCAGTCGAAGGAACAAAATGAGATTATAGCAGAATAAAAGTCTCATATCACAGAAGTCAAATAATTACTTTGAATTTTCCTTCCTGTCATTAGACCATGAGAGTATGACTGCTGTAGTAGAGGTAGATATCCTTGCTGGGGTAGAGAAAAAGAGAGATGATGAATGAAAGATGTAACTTGGTAAATTCAGAATAATCTTAATGGACTTTCTCAATATAGAGGAGGAAACATACAAAATGCACTTGATGACTATTTAGAAAAGAAGGACTATGTTCAAAATAATGGAAAAACTGAATGAGCAGAAAAATGAATCTGTGAGGGAATGATAGAATAAAGAGTGCCAAACTTTGATAAATCCAAATGGCATATAAACTTTTTAATTTTAAATGTCAACCTTAATGAATGTCATATTCTTATTCTAACATGTGAATGGACTAATTCTGTTTCCATACAAGGTTCAAAAATATGTTCAAAGTAAAATGTGGAATTTGCATGTATTGCAGTCAGCAAGATGCACAGACTGTTTGTTAGATTGGGTTCATCTCTCATGGCATGGTTTCCATTTGAGGCCAGAAAACTCTGTGTGGTTGTCCTGTACCCCAGGGGTATTTAGCAGTGGCCTCTAACCGCTGCATGACAGCAGCTCAGCACCAAGGTGTGAAAAACAAAAATGCCTATGAGTGCTGCCACCAGCAAATTGGGTTTGGTGCAGGTACTAAAAAAAGCCCCACTTAGAAAACTTTGTTACATAAGTGTTTAAATTCACCAATGTCTGGGGAGAACTGGGTATGCAGTCAAAACTGTCAAAGAGAATTCAAATACACATGTGGAGTCAGAGTGGAAGCAGGTGTGAGTGGGTCCAACAGAAGGAAACCTGGCTGCCAAAGTGTCTGAGTCCATCAGCGAGTTCGACTTGACCTTGCTGTTGCAGGAAGCGTGGTGAACTCTGCTTTGTATAATGTGGATGCTGGATACAGAGCTGTCATCTTTGACCGATTCTGTGTAGTGCAGGACATTGTGGTAGGGTAGGGACTCACTTTCTCATCCCATGGGTACAGAAACCAATTATCTTTGACTTCCGTTCTGGACCACATACATGCCAGTCATCACTGGTAGCAAAGATTTACAGAATGTGGCGAGCCAGCTTCAACGAATCTTCACCAGCATTGGAAAGTACCAGGATGAGCGTGTGCTGCCATCTATTACTACAGAGATCCTCAAGTCGGTGGTGGCTCGCTTTGATGCTGCAGAGCTAATCACCCAGAGAGAGCTGGTCTCCAGGAAGGTGAGTGATAACTTTACGGAGTGAGCAGCAACCTTTGGACTCATCCTGGATGAAGTTTCCTTGACGCATCTGACCTTCTGGAAGGAGTTCACAGAAGCGGTGGAAGCCTAACAGGTGGCTCAGCAGGAAGCAGAGAGGGCCAGATTTGTGGTGGAAAACGCGGAGCAGCAGAAAAAGGCAACCATCATTTCTGCCGAGGGCAACTCCAAGGCAGCAGAGCTGATTGCCAACTCACTGGCCACTGTGGGTGATGGCTTGATGGAGCTCCGCAATTTGGAGGCTGCAGAGGACATTGCACACCAGCTGTCGCCCTCTTGGAATATCACCTACCTGGCAGCAGGGCAGCTGTGCTCCTCCAGCTGCCCCAGTGAGGGCCTGCCCTGCCTGTACGCCTCAGGCCAACTGGGCCACAGCCCTGATGATGATTACCACCACCTCCCTTCTGCCCCCACCCAGAAATCACTGTGAAATCTCATGATTGGCTTACAGTAAAGGAAATAAAAGTAAAATCACTTCAGATTTCTAATAAAGGGGGGAAAAAAAGATCAAATACACATGCTACTTGTTATGTGTTAGAAGTATAATGTTTGTTAGGAAGTTTAGTATGTTTGAACATAGCTTTTGAGATAAAATGCTATCCGGTGGTACTCTGAAGAAAAAATAACTTAAAAATGCATATATTTTTCTTTCACATTGACCACCATGGACTTCTGGGTGATATGCTGTGATGCTTGGTATCATCATCTGAATTCCACCTGCTGGATAACACCCACATCTGTGCTCTAAGTTTCCCAAGATTCCGTGGAACTCAGTTTCTGGGAATGCCACATCTGGGCCTGAGATTCAGAGGAATTGAACATTTCAGCACTCTTCCTTCATACTGCATTCTCAATCATATTTTTCCACAGGCTTGAATACTTATAATTTTATCATGTAATCAGTCTATTTTGTATTCAGGTCCAGCTTACCTTATTAGAACATCCAAAACATCACTATGATAATGATTCCAATTAACGCTATTTTAGGGTCTGTTTTTATATTTCAAATTTGTGTTGGTTTCACGGGGAACTCACTACTCCTTGCGTTCTATGTGTACACATATTTCATTCAGTCTCACCTGAGGAAGCCCATAGATTTGATTTTCATGCACCTGACATTAGTCAATATTTTGAGCATCTTGTTCTCATTGACACCACACGTCATGTCATATTTTGGAGTAAAAAATGCCATGGATGATGTCAGTTGTAAAGCAATTTTGTATATAAACAGAGTTACTCAGGGTCTTTCCATCTGTACTACATCCCTCCTGAGTACATTTCAAGCCATCAAAATTATCCCCAGGAACTCTGCGTGGGCATGGTTTAAGTCTGAATTCACTACATGCATTTTACCCTCTCTCCTGTTCTTCTGGATCCTTAACATGCTGGTCTATATCCACCTAATTGAAGCTGTAGTAGCCAGAACCAATGTTACCCTTGTTGGTCCTGGGTATTCTCAAGCATACTGTCAAACTAAGACCACAAAACATCCATCACACTCATTTACGGTCATCATAGTGATTCAAGATCTCCTGTTTGTGGTCCTCATGGTCTTCTCCAGCCTCTACATGGTCAGTGTCCTCCACAGACACCACAGGAGAGCCCAGCATCTCTAAAGCCCCAGTCTCTCCTCTCAGACCTCTCCTGAAATCAAAGCCACCCACAAAATCCTTGTGCTGGCAAGTTGCTTCGTGTTATTGTATTGTGTAAACAACCTCATGACATTTTACTCATTTTATGCTTATAAGAAAACCCCTCATATTGATATTATTATCGGAATTTTCTCATGCTATCCAACCCTCTGCCCTTTTGTGCTGATGAAAAATAGTAAAATTATTTCTCAAGTATTTCTTCCCTTCCAAGATAATAATTGTCATTTCTCAAAGAGCACTCAGTGGCCTATCTGATACCCCAAACTTTGTTTTACAACAGAAGAATCCTCTCAATGATTTATGTGAAGGGAAAAAAATCATGTGGCTATTGAAGACTTGAAATGGTATAGTGTGAATTGAGATTTATGGTAAATTAAAAACACAGATTTTGAAGTCTTACTATGAATAAAATAACATAAATATGTAAAACTCAATTAAATTTGGGGGGAGTAGAAGAGCTTGGGTAAACTGCCATCCATTGGTATACATTAAATGGGTACATGGTACACTTCCTTATGAAAGACAGAACTATAATTCAAATTTTAACTTTATAGGGGCAAACAATGTAATTCATCATATGGACACTCATATTAATCTGAAATTAAAATTTAAAAAGTGCATAAATTTAGTATATTTTTCTTCCATTATATGTTTAAATTATGACATTTGGGTAATTTGTTATGTTATATATGATTAGGATTAATTTTTCTGCTTGTTTTTCTCCTTTTTAATGCAGCTAGAAGAAAACAAAGTTATATTTGGGGTTTGTAGTAAATTTCTATTAAACTGAGAGTTTACCCTCTTTCTAGAGTTTAAGTCTAGATAGAATAGAAACTAGAAAGAACTTCATTTATTCATCTGACAAATATATATTGTCCACTTTACACATTCTTGGCAGTATTCAGGGATTGAATGTGTATCAGTGACCTAAACAGAAAACATACTAACTGAAGAGTTTATATAGAATGTTGGGTGTATAGAATATATATATATATACATATGAGGTCTTACAATGAGTTCATGAACTTGCCACCTTGTACTTAGGTTTGCAGCACTGTACAAACAACTCAGTAAGGTTTCATAACCTTGGCATATTACTGTTTCACAGTTTGTGTAGATGTGTGCCTGTGTTTTGCTGAGTGGTGTCCACTATTGTGGTATGTTTTTGTGTGCCATCACAAGAATATTGGAATTTGAATTAGTGCAATGAACAAACATTAAATTTCATCTTACATTCAGCAAGAATGAAAAGTGAAATCAGGGACACATTAGTCCAACTCTATGAAGATAATACCATGAAGAAAATGGCAGTGTACAAGTGGAATAATTATTTTTCTGAGAGGAGAGAAAGCATCACGATGAAGAGAGGTCAGATTGGCCAGTAAGGAGCATAGGTGATGGAAACATTGAAAACATTTATTGAATTTTGTGTCAAAATCATCAGCTGTCTGTCAGAAGCACAGGAGACTAAGTAAACATAAAGAGAGAAACTGTTAGGAAATTAACTAAATATCTTGGCATGAGAAAGGTGTGGCTCTTGCACACAACAATGCACCAGCTCACACAGCACTGTCTGTGAGGGAGTTTTGAGCCAGTAAATAAATAACTGCATTGGAACACCCTCCCTCTTTATGTGATCTGGCCCCAGTGACTTTTTTCTTTACCCAAAGAAAAAGAAAATATTAAAAAGAAAACATTTTAATGACTTTCATGACATCAAGGGTAATACAATGATAGCTGTGATGGCCATTCTAGAAAAAGAATTCCGTAATTACTTTGAAAGGTGAACCAGGCACTGGTGTAGTCAGATGCATAGCTTCCCAAGGGGAGTACTTCAAAGGTAACAATAGTGATATACAGCAATGGGATATGTAGTACTTTTTCTGGGATGACTTTGGGAACTTAATTGTCACACCTAATATGATAAGATCTATAAAGAATGAAGCCAATTAAGACCATTGGAAGTGTTGTAAGATCTACTCTTTAATATATAAGAAAGTGCCATGTCTGCATGAATCCATCTATTATGACACCCCTATGCTGTCAGTGTTTTGCTGATATGTTTGTTAAACTGAATCCATTTGCCCTCCTCTTCATCATGGCTTCTCTTTGATCAATACAATTTGAAATTTTTCTTCTGAAGATATTCTAAATCCAATTCAATTTTCAGCATAAGGCAGGCACGCCTTCAAAATGTATCACATGGGCTTCTTCAATGACTTGGCAATTATGAATTGAGCTGCAATGAATAATCTGGTTCAAATATCTTTTTGCAAAGCGATTTTTGGTCTTTTGGATATACTCCTAATAGTGGAATTGCAGGATTAAATGGCAGGTCTATTTTTAGATTCCTGAGTGTTCTCCAAACTTCTTTCCAAAAGGAACATATTAGTTTGCATTCCCACCAGCAGAGCAGAAATATTCCCTTTTATCCACATCCACACAATCATCTGTAGTTTGGGAATTTTGTTATGTGGGCTACTCTTACTGCAGTTAGATGGTATCTCAAGGTGGTTTTGATTTGCATTTCTCTGATGATTAAAGATGATGAGCATTTTTTCATGTGCCTATAGACCATGCACCTATCTTCTTCAGAGAAGCTTCTGTTCATGTCTCTTGCCCACAACAAAATGGGATTACTTGTTCTTTTCTTATTATAAGTTTGAGTTCTCTGTGGCTTCTGGTTATTAGACCTTTCTCAGAAATTTAACCTGCAAAAATCCTCTCCCATTCTGAGGGCTGTCTACTTGCTTTACTTCAAATGGAAGATGACTGTGAGGCAATTTTATCTTGCTCAAGGTTATTACTTCTCTCAATAGATGCAGAAAAAGCTTTTAATAATATCCAGCATCCTTTTATGATCACAACGTGTAAGAAAATAGGTATAGAAGGGACATTTCTTAAACTGATAGAGGCCATCTACAGCAAATCCACAACCATTATCATATTGAATGGAATAAAACTGAAAACATTTCCACTCAGAGCAGGGACCAGGCAAGGTTGCCCATTGTCTCCACTGCTTTTTAAAATTCTAATGGAAGTCTTAGCCATCACAATCAGGCAAGAGAAGGCGACCAAAAGTATACAAATAGGGTCAAAGGAGATCAAACTTTCACTCTTTGCAGATGATATGATTTTATACATGGAAAAACCCAGGGACTCAACCACAAAACTTTTAGAAGTGATCAAGGAATACAGCAGTGTCTCAGGATACAAAATCAATACTCACAAATCAGTAGATTTTATATATACCAATAATAGTCAAGCCAAAAAAACAGTCAAGGACTCTATTCCCTTTACAGTTGTGCCAAAGAAGGTGAGCTATTTGGAAATTTACCTAACAAAGGATGTGAAAAATCTCTATAAAGAGAATTATGAAACTCTGAGAAAAGAAATAGCTGAATATTTTATCAAATGGAAAAACATACAATTGTCATGGCTAGAAAGAATCAACAATTGTTAAAATGTCCATATTACTCATATTTGCAATTTACAAATTTAATGCAATCCCTATCAAAGCATCACCGTCATACTTTAAAGATCTGGAAAAAATGGCACTTTGTTTTATATGAAACCAGAAAAAAACTCAAATAGCCAAGACATTACCCAGAAATTAAAAAAAAAAAAATCAGGAGGAATCATGCTATCAGACTTCAAACTATACTATAAATTGATAGTGATCAAAACAGCATGGTACTGGCACAAAAATAGAGAGGTAGATGTATGGAACAAAATTGAGAACCAATAGATGAATTTGGACACTTATTGTCATTTGATCTTTGATAAGCCCATTAAAAATATAAGTTTGGGGAAAGATTCCCTATTTAACAAATGGTGCTGGGAGAACTGGCTGGCGACTTGTAGACGACTGAAACTGGACCCACACCTTTCACCATTAACAAAAATTGACTCTCACTGGATAAAAGATTTAAACTTAAGACATAAAACTATAAAGATTATTGGAGAGAGTTAAACACTTGAAGAAATTGGCCTGGGAGAAAACTTTATGAAGAGGACCCCCTGGGCAATTGAAGCAACACCAAAATGACGTTACTGCGATCTGATCAAACTAAAAAGCTTCTGCACAACCAAGAACACAGTACATAAAGCAAGCAGACAGCCCTCAGAATGGGACAGGATATTTTCAGTTTATGTTTCTGACAAAGGTTTGATAACTAGAATCCACAGAGAACTCAACTTATTAATAAGAAAAGAACAAGTAATCCCATTTTGTTGTGGGCAAGGGACTTGAACAGAAGCTTCTCTAAAGAAGACAGACGCATTGAAAAAATGCTCATCATCTTTAATCATCAGAGAAATGCAAATCAAAACCACCTTGAGATACCATCTAACTGCAGTAAGAGTAGCCCACATAACAAAATCCCCAAACAACAGATGTTGGCATGGATGTGGAGAAAAGGGAACACTTTTGCACTGCTGGTGAGAGTGCAAGCTAATACTTCCCTTTTGGAAAGAAGTATGGAGAATACTCAGGGATCTAAAAGTAGACCTGCCATTTGATCTTGCAATTCCTCTAGTAGGTGTATATACAAAAGACAATGAAACCAATTTACAATCACTCACACTTTCACATGAAAAAGAGATCACAAGTATGGCCCAAGATGAAGAAGTGAGTGATTATAAATTGGTTTCATAATAGTACTGAGTACAAAGGATATTTTTCTTCCATTCTTGAGATACTTTACTAAGTAGGATATGTGGAGGGGAGATGGGAGGGGTGAGGGAGGTTAGATCAAGGGAGGGAGAATGGTAGGATCACATCTATGGTGCATAATGCAAGGATACACGTCAGATCTATTACTATAGAGTATAAATGACTTAACACAATAACTAAGTAAACTAGATGAGATATATATTAATATTAACCAGTGTGATGCAAGCATTTCTTATTCTATATGAAATTGGCACATTGTATCCCATAAATGCATTAATGTATACATGATCTATGTGTTTATGATTTAATTAAAAAAGAAAGAATATCATATAAGAGTATGAAACAAAAAATAAAAATTAAAAAATTTTAAAAAATGTATCACATGATTACCACTTTTAAGTACAAAAAATATAGAGATAATTATACAACTCCTTGAATTTTTACAGTAGACACCACCAGTTAACCAGCACCCCCAGATGAAGAACAGAACATCAGTAGCTCCCAGAATTTCCCTGTTCTCCTGTCCTGTCACTACTCCCTAAGAGTATCTACTAATTAGCATAATAACACCATCTACAGAAGTTGCTTTAAGTATAAATTCTTCCAATTAATTTCACAAAGTTTAGATTCAGCTTTATCTGAGATATCTCAAATATTATCATATTATTATTCACATTCTGGTCTGTGCTCTTCATCTGCAGAATTCTCCCCAACACCATTGCCTCCCTTGAACTTTGGTTCCTCTTACATTGCATTGGATCGGCTCTAATAGAAATAATACCCCAAGGGGGTAGAATATTAATTTAACTCAGCAGTTTCAAAATACATTGTGATTGCTAATCAAATGAAAAAGAATTTTACCAAAATTAAATATATTCATTTGTTAAGGTCAAAATAAACATTTGAAAAGGGAAATATGGAAAAATAGTATTCATCATATTACATATTTCAAAGACATTAACACAGGCAGAGTTAACATTTTGGCATTTGTTTTATGTGTTGTTAGATCCTCCTTTATGATTGGCAGTTCAATGTGCCTGACTATATGAGTTAAGGACCTTAAAAGTGACAGAGATATATTTTTCACATTCAAAATTGAGAAACAGTTCATTTTGATGCTTTACAGATAGCATGTATTGGGCAATCTCATTCTTTATTCCTGACAAAGTTTACTGAGAAAGCCTTTGGTAATTTATTTAGAAATACACTAGCTTTATCCCTTATCCCTTCTAAAATTTCAGGATTAAGAAAAAAAAAAAAAAAAAAAAAAAAAGAAATACACCGGCTTTAAATGGGAAAGCCCTCTTTCAATCCATAATTTCAGTAAGTGAAGTCTAGTCCCCAAGGCAAAGTGTAAAACTGTACACATGGACATATTTCTTGTAGGGCACCTATAAGGAGAAATGAGAAAACTAAATTCTTGGATCGTCAAGGAGGCATGAGAAATTTTAGAATTGTAACTCATGATATATTATGCCCCATTAAAGTAATATATATGAATGATTTTAGTTGTACACAAAATATACAACAATCTCGAGTGTCAAATGCGTAAGATATTATATTGTATTGTCTTATGTAATACAAAACAAGGTGTTTAACATCCTTAACAATAGAACAATAAAAATCCTTAAAGAAAGAGGGGGTTGGGGGGAAAACACTTGAAGGTATTGGCCTGGAAAAAGGCTTTATGAAGAATTCAGTGGCAATTGCAACAGCACCAAAAATAAACAAAGGGACTTAAACTGAATAACTTGTGTACAGCTAAGAAGACAACAACCAAGTCAAATAGACAGTCATCAGAATGGGAAAAGATATTTGCAGTACAAATTGGACTAAAGATTGATAACTAGGCTCTACAGAGAACTCAAACTAAGCAACCTAAAATGAACCAACAATCTCTTATATCAATGAGCAAGTAAGATGAATAGAACCTTGTCTAAAGAAGACAGATGACTGGCTAACAAACATGAAAAAAGCTCATTATGCCTAATTATTAGAGAAGTGCAAAAGCTACCCTGAGTATCAATTACTGAACCCCAGTGAGAATGGCCCACATCACAAAGTCTCAAAGCTGCAAATGCTGGTGTGGATGTGGAAAGAAAGGAACACTTTTACATTGCTGGTGGGACTGTAAACTAATACAGTCCATTCCTTTTTGAAAGGAAGTATGGTGAGTCCCGAAAGAACTCAAACTAGACCTCCCATTTGATCCTCCAATCCCATTACTGGGCATCTAACCCGAAGAAAAAAAATCATTTTACTGTAAGGACACTTGCACTAGACTGTTTATCATAGCTCAATTTACAACTGCCAAAATGTGGAAACAGCCTAAATGCCCAGCAATCCAGGAATGGATTAGCAAGCCGTGGTATGTGTATACCATGAAATATTATTCAGCCACTACAAAATATGGAGACTATGCATCTTTTATATTAACTTGGATGGAGGTGGAACACATTCTTCTTAGTAAAGCATCTCAAAAAAGGAGAGGCCAGAATCCAATATACTCATTTTTGATATGAGGACAATTGATGACATAGTATATGGTGAGAGGTGCAGGAATGGGGTAGTGGAGAAAGGGAAGGACTGAGGGGGTGGGGTGTCATGGTGTTTGGCACACCTCTTCAGGGAAGGAACACATATATAAGAGGGACTTTTTTTGACAAATGCAATTAGTGTAACCTGGATCTTTATACCCTCAATGAATCCCCAACAATTATATATATTATATATATATATGTATATATAAAAATCTCTATATATAATATATATAATTACATAATATATATATAATATAATATATAATATAGATAGAGAGAGAGAGAGATGTATATGAATACCATGAAGTACTACCCCACCATTAAAAAATGACGAACTAATACCTTTTGCAACAATCTGGATGGAACTGGGAATAATTCTCCTAAGTAAAGTATCTCAAGAATGGAAAAAAAACTCACCACATGTACTCACTATTAAATTGGAACTAACCTATGAACACAAGTAAAGTGAAAATCAGTGGAAATTAACCAAATGCAAAGGGGGAGAAAGGGATGGTCAAAAACCTAACTACTGAGTATAATGACCACTATTTAGGTGATGAAAACCTTCAGCTTTGACTCAAGCATTACAAAAGTGTTCCATGGAACTCAAAAGATTTGTACACCCTAAATTATTTGAAATTAATAAACCATGGTAAGTAAATAAAGGAAAATGTTATCCAGTTTTGTAGAGAAAGAAAATTCTGATGCATGCTACGACATGGATGAAGCCTAAAAATATCTCAATGCCATGCCTTTTGTTTGTGCTTTATGGAACATTTTACTTGTGCTTTATGAAACATACAAGATGTTAAAAACACACCATAAAAGCGTGAGACACAGTAGGCTCCAGTGAAAAGGACAGTGGGTTCTCTGGTGTCCAATTCAGTGATCAGATTATATGAAGGGCCGAGATGATTTCCACCAACTGAATATATTGTCATTTTTAATGGCTTTCTAGATCCTAAAGTTAACCTACTAATGTGGTTCAATATGGAAAGACATAACATCCTCAGATCATGACTTTGCACTGCTGATTAATGTACCTAAATTATTTACCAGAACTGTTTTCCATCTGGGAGAGTGACATGTTGCTCCTCAGGGCACATTAAATGGATGCATGATAAACAAGGTCATTGAGGCAGCAGGGGACAGATGATGGATGTCTACTAGGAGGAGAAGTCCTGCTATCTGTCCCTGATGACATTAGACATTGCTGGTCAGACCCAGCCCTTCCAAGATGCCTCAGTGTCTCAGAGAAGCCGCCTGCCTGTCCTGAAGATTCTGCATGCTCAACCTTGGGAACCACAGGGAGGTATAAGGACCTTTTCAGTGTTCCTGTTCCCATGTTATGCTTCCTTACAGAGACTTCATATTGTTTTCAGATTTCTCTTTTACATATATTTACAGGTATGACATGTATTTTGTTCTTTCTTGTTTTTTTTTATTTATTTATTTATTTATTTATTTATTTTGTTTGTTTTTTTTATTTTTTATTTTTTATTTTTTATTTTATTTATTTTTTTTTTTATTGTGGAGAAGGGGCAGGGAAAGAAGGCGGGGGAAGAGGTGAGTGACAGGGTCGGGCCAGTGGCATGGTACCACATTGGCTGTATCTAGGTAGAGGCAGTTTCAGGCCGGGCCTT
>CAUYPK010149197.1:0-16143 GCA_963574355.1 Loris lydekkerianus | reverse complement strand
CCAAGAAGGCTATGTTAACCAGTGTGAAGAAAATGTGTCAAACTGTTTATAAAACCAGTGTATGGTGCCCCATGATCACATTAATGTACACAGCTATAATTTAATATTAATTAAAGATAAATAAATAAATAATATATCTTTGATTGTAGTTTTGCAATCATTCTGATTCATTCTGCTTTCTGTAAAAAATAGAGGATATAGTATTAACTATTAATGTAAAAAGAGCATTTCTGAAAATTGAGACAAGATAAAAGATTATGTGTATGCCCTGCCAAGTTTTGACTTCTGGACCGCTAGCTTCATTCAGGGATGGAATGAAACAAATGAGAGAAAGAAAGCAAGCAAACCTTTTTACCAGCTCTGTGAAACATCTAATACCTTAAGTAATTGCTAGGTATACACAAGACTGTAGTTTATGATGAATTCCCTACCATGTTCCTGGTTCATAGAGTTCTTTGTTGCCAGAAAAATCTGTGATTAGATTTCTGTGGTATTGTTAAAGATCTCTGATTATATTTCTGTGGTATTGCTAAAAATTGTCATATATAAGCTAAATGCATATTTTATAAGGTGGAATAGGTAGCATTCACTTGAGTATTTACAAATATACACCTTTTAAAATAAGAAATATGATTATTACTGATGCAATTTATGTCATTGCTATAGGTAAACACTGGAATTTATTTACCTTTGTATTTTATTAATATAGAACAAGCCCTTTGGAGTTTTGGTTTTTATTATTTGAGATAAGAACTGCCTACATGCAACAATTCTTTTCTGTGTATACATTTTTCAATGAAATGAGGCAACTACTAAGTAGTAGTAAATGTGGCATTTCCACTTTTGGTGTTGTTTGTGTGGTAGCATTTATCATGTTTACACCCATGCATCTAGCACAATACTCAGAGACACTGGAATTCAGTACTATGAAGACCATAAATGGATTTTATAGGAATCAATGGAAAAAGCACTACCATAGAATGTTAAACATATACGTTTGTAATGCAATTAACTTATAGTTACTATATATTATGATGGCTATCAATGTAACTCAAAGTGTTTAGTTCCTGTTGAGAAACCAGCAATAATGAAGACAACGCCTTTGCCCTAAGGCATTCTGGACTCCTGCCTTTCCGAGTCTGTAAATGTTGTCTTGCTGTGTAGCCCAGTTCTACACCAAAGTGGGATATTTCATCCTTAAACTGAAAGAAATGAGCCCTCCCTGCATGTGCTCTGTTTTCATCTATAGACAGAGGCAAGCCTCTCCCCAGCTCTCTTATAGATGGGATCTGAGCTGACACTGTATTCTCTGTTTGCAAGAACATGTCTATCAAAATCCATTCTTCACCTGGTCTTCAGCTTGGGACATTCCTTTATAATTAACTTTACACAATTATACAAATATGCCCTTTGTACAAAGGAAACTGAAGTGCAGGGAGTTCAAGGTCCTTAGGAAACAGCACACACAGTGAGTTGGAGAAATAGTAAGAAGGCCAGTGTGCCAGAAGGCTGAGAGCCAGAGGTGAGAGGAGGGGACAATGAGAGCTGTCAGGGAGGGCCTCTGTGAGGTACACGCATCAATTCTAAGGGTGATGAAAAGTCACTGGGGGAGCAGGGAACACATGTTTTTAATGAGATTTAAAGTTTTAGAAGAATCACTCCAGCTGCGTGAGAGCAGACCACAGGGGCAGAGTGGAAGGAGGTCACTGAATGGAAGCTTTTGTGGTAACCCAGACAAAGGAGATGACACTGTACACTGGGGTAGAGGAGATGGGTTGACCTGGGTTGAAATTAGAGTCTCAAAGCTATATTGAGGAACTCAGTCTAAACTAGTAGAGAAAAAGAAGTTGATGACTCCAAGACCTCCGGACTCAGCACATGGGTGCTGAGCAGTGCCATTTATCAATATAAGCAACACAGCAAGGGGGTGGGGGCAACTCTAGGAGGGGAACCACAAGGTGTCTTTTAGACATGTACTGGTCATCATCTTAACTTAGTAGTAATAATGATACCCCACATCTGGACACTCCAGGTGTGTAGGTTGATAAGACAGAATCTGAAATACTAAAAAGCGCTCTAGATAAATACTATCTCCCTGTTACCTATGAAGGATCACCCCTTTGGGGATTGAATCATTTTTACGTGTGCATGATCATAAGGACATGACTAGACTATAAACTGTAAACCAAACATAACTGCACTAATACTTTATATGCTATGCCCTAACCAAAACCCTGAGGGAGCTCCAAAGATGGATGAGAGGTTACCCTTTCTTTAGTGGAGAGAGAGAAGCCTTGGCTTTGGAGTAATGACACAGGCCAACATTTGGGGGAATTTACTGTGCTAAATTTTTATGTGTAAATTTTATCCAGTTGTCACAGTAATCATATGATGTAGATAATTTTGTAGCCCTCACTGTATGAAGACGTGAGCTAAGCAATATTTTAAGAAGATTAATTTAGTGGCAATATTCTAAACAGAATATAGAGAGAAAGCTGAAAGGGAGTCAGTGAAAAGTCTACCTACAGACTTATTAATGAGTAATGGCAGCAAAAATGAAGAAAATGGAAACAGCACTGGAGATAGAGCTTATTAGAATGTAAGCCTCAGGAGAAACATAATCTGTCTCCATCATTGTTGGCCTCCGAGTGCCTAAAACAATGCCTGAAACATAGAAAGTCAAGAGTATGTGCCAAAGAAACAATCACACATTCCAACCAGTCAACACATCTTCATCTCTGTGGAGCTATCATTTGCGGGGTGTGTGTGTGTGTGTGTGTGAGAGAGAGAGAGAGATGAGATTTTAAGAGATCTATCGTTGTAGCAAATTTGTTTCTTTCTTTTATTTTCCTTTTTTTTTTTTTTTTTGAGACAAAGTCTCACTCTGTAGTCCAGGCTAGAGTGCCATGGCATTAGCCTAGCTCACACCAACCCCAAACTCCTGGGTTCAGGGATCCTCCTGCCTCAGCCTCTCAAGCAGCTGGAACTACATGTGCCCACCACAATACCCAGCTAATTTCTATTTTTAGTAGAGTCAGGGATCTCACTGTTGCTCAGGCTGGTCTTGAACTCCTGAGCTCAAGTGATCCTCCTGCCTCAGCTTGCCAGAGTGCTAGGATTACGGGCATGAGCCACCACACTTGGCCCCTCTTTGCAAATTTCAAGCAAATACTACATAATACCGTGTTTTTAACGACCATCACCATGTTGTAAATTAGATCTCCAGAACTTATTCATTTTACATAATTGAAAATTTGTACCATTTGACCAACATCTCTCCATTTCCCTCTCCCTCATGTATGTGGGCACCAACACATCCAGTTGCATTCATTAAATACATACAATTTTTATATGTCAATAATATTTTAATAAAAACTATTTTTAAAAAGAAAGAATGAATGGGAACAAGGAAAGGAGGAAAAGAAGAAGGGAAGGGGGGAAGGAAAGGGAAAGGCAGAGAGGAAAAACTAGGGAAAGCAATTACATTTTTACTGTCAGACTGCTCAAATTTTCAGAAAGTCTGTCTAATTAGTTTTATTTAAGCAAAGCTCCAGTTTCCCCATCTGAATTTACCACTTAGTATTGGAATTTTGTTTAAGTACCACGACCAACTAGGTGTTGGCAATTTACTATCATTACAATTACAATCCTTACTTTCTTCCCCTTTCCTTCAAAGGTGCCCTGTGTGTCTGGTGGTGAACAGGGCTCTCCAGAGACATAAAACCCCCAAACATCACGACTGTAAAATTGTATTATTATTGCTCATTTCATAACTTTACTATAGCTCTCTATATTTTATTCAATTAATTTACAGTTATACGTGATTTGTTTAATCAATAGGAATTAAGCATGAAAAGAATTCTTTGCCCCAAGATCTAATTTTTTAAATTCAACATGTTGGCTATGCAAATGGTTTATTTTTAAATACATAGCTACTTTTGCCTTACAGATAGTATTTAGATGTATAAATACTTAAAATTTTAAAAAGAAAGAACTTCATAATAGAACAAAAAGGTTATCTGAAAATTTAAATATCCAGTAAAAACTGTTGACAATAGACACTGAGTTCAAGTTGCATTATGTCAAAATACTTCAACCTATATTGTTTTCCCACTTTGTCCTCCTTCTTTGTTTCCTTTGTCTCTCTCTCTTTTTTCCTCTTCTAATTAGTTTTTATGTGTAAGTTTAAGACTCAAGATCTCAGTATTATCACTCTGGAGAATTCTTAGCAAAAATAAATTACCAGTTTTCCAGGAATATTGTTTTCACTGATTGCTACAAAATGAAGAAACAGATTGTCATGAATGTTCTCATTTTATATGAAAGAAAACAATGTTTCCCTCCCCCAAAAAACTGTCTTTGAAAATTCTGGGCATTCTACACTATATGGCATATAACTTTTTTGTTAGCAAAGGTTGAGAAATCAAAGATGATTCTACATTTTGGTGACAGTATAGAGCATTGGTTAAGTACAAGGCCCTACAGCAGTGTTTTTCAACCTTTTTTATCTTTTGGACTACTCGAACCTATATTTGAAATTCCATGGCACACTTAAATTACGTTGATCAAAAGAAAAAAAAGAGTAAAAAGAATATATTTACAGTGTTTTGAACTTCATCAAAAATAATGTAATTACTGCTCTTTAAAAATTTTTGAGGAACACCTAAAATCCTCGCATGGCACACCACTTGAAAATCATTTCCCTAGAGTCTGGCTGCCCAAGTTTACATTTGAGCTTGCTTGCTTGTACTTCATTTCTCTGTGCCTCAATGTCCTTTCTATAAAATAGGGAAATGATGGTGATAATAGTACAATTTTAAGATCTTTATGAGGATTCAGTGGGTTAAATTATGTAAAGCAAAATGATATCTGGTGCTTATAATTTCTTCCAGAAACAAAACACTGATGATAGACTAAACCACTTTCAAGAAATCAAAGTGATAAGTAAGATTCTTTTCTGATGTGGGATTTAACAGGCACAGAGAGTCCCACCCAGTTAAGCTCATATGCATTTTTTTATTACAATGGGAATTACATACTGGTATAATATGTAAAGTTCCTTGAGGGAGAAAAAAACACAAAAACTAAAAAAATTAAAATATACTCGGGTTGGTTTTTGTTAGATTTCAGAAGGCTCGGTGTATAATTGGTTCTTACTCAAAGTTTACAAATTTTAAAATAACTCACAAACATTTGGCCCCAGCTCTTCATGTCCTTCCCCCAAAACATCTTCTTTAAAATTTTATTTTGCTAAGTATCTTCTAATTCTTTTAAGTGTAATTAGTCTTATTCCCGTTGGAACTGAAAGTTCACTCAGGCCCTAAGTCATTACCTTGGATTCTCCTTTATTTTCTTACTCCAAATCTCCTTATTTCAGGCTCTCAAAAATCTTTGTGGATTGATTACTAATAAGGCATTAAATTTGTATAGTACTTTTATCATTTTCAAAGCACTCCAACATATAGCCGTGCGTTTGATCCTCAAGTATCCATATTTTCCAGTTGAGGAAACTGAGGTGGAGAAAAATTAAATCATTTGCTAAAGATCATAAAATCCAGCAAATGGTAAAAGCCAAACTCTGAGCCCATGTCCTCAGAGCAAGCGCGGCATTCTTTACACTACACATTCCCCAGAAACAGTGTCCCATCTTCAACTCCACAACTAGGGCACTCTTGGGTATGCCAAATCCCTGGTTTTACATATTTAGAAATAAAATGGCTTTTTCAAGGCCAAGATTTGGAATCTAGGGTCCTGACTCAGTGCTCTTCCAACTGATAAGAAAGTGTATCAGTAGGGTACAGAAGGCAAAGGGCAATTAGATAGCAAAGTTGATGACTCCCCTCACTCACACCCAAAAGCTTAGCCAAAATGATTTGCAAGTTCCTATAATTTAAAAATGTATATATTCTCTCTAAAAGAGAAACATTCCTGGCTATGTTTTTTGAGCCCTGAGGTTGTATGGAAAACCAGCCCTGAGTCTTTATTCACATGCTTTACTTCCCTTCTTTGTTGACAAGAGGCTACATGCAGTTTCTGCTTTTGTTGGGGCTTACTCAAACATTTGCCTTTGGTGTGAAAGATCAGTATTTTCCCTTCAAATCAATTAGCCATGAATTAATTCTACTGTAGCAGATGAGTCTCAGTGCACAAGTGCAGGTGTTCAACAAATATTGCCGTTTTATTGCTTTTTAATCAACTTAACATAGCACCAAGCCTGCATTTTTACCCCTGTCCCCATGAGCGCCCATCCACCCCCAGGTCACACAGAGTCACTGGGGGTTATGTGGACAGCAGAATAGTAGGAAGAGCATCTAGCCAACAATCTGGAATGACCCCACTGTGTCCTCGTTCTCCGAGCTCCAGGCCTTCTCTGGAAGGCTTGCAACTCCACCTCCTTGCCACACTTGGGGATTAATGATCTTCTCCTGGTCTAGCAATCCCGTGTCCGAGGTATCTCCTCCCCTAGGTGCCATTTTTGTGGAGCCTTCCCACCTGTCTAGCCATTGACCCCCACATCATTTCTTCTTTCCCACTTCCCATAGGACCCGCAGACCTCTCTTCTTAACACTTCAGGGAGCATCTTCCTTCCAGCTTTCTCCAGGCCCTCAAACAGCTTATCTCTTTCCTTTTTCTTGAAAGGCCATTTCCATTAGCTCTTAAATCCTAGAGGCTTTATGGAAAAGATTCATTTTCATCCCACAAAAATCCCTAAGCCAAGAAAATAGGATCAGGCTATATTTCTCTAACAGAGAAAAGAGGGAAAATAACAGAAGCAGCAATGAGTTAAATTGCAGTAATTTATTCTGCCACGTGACTACGTCTGCTCCTAGGCAGGTCTTGGAAATAAGTGAGGCATTGATGCTACACCATGTCCCATGAAACAAGATTTAACAAGACTACTCCTCAAAACTAAGAAGTGAAGCCCAGGTGAAAGCACACTTTAAGAAGCATCATTTGAATATAGCCTTAAAATATAGCACAGATGTGGTGCGAAGCTGCTGGATAAACGTAATCTCTCTTCTAGGAGGGGCGCAGGTGAGAGGTGGTGATGGGTGAGCCTTGCTTAACAGGACCAGAAATCCCTAACATGCCCACCAAGTTTCTTCCCTCAGATGCTCCCTAATCCTTTCACACCTTCCAACTTGTCCATCTCTTCCAGGGCCTGCCAAATAGAAAGTAGAAGCAGCCTTTGGAGAATAACCAGGAGATACTTTCTTACTTTTTCAAAACTATTTTTCCTCATCTAAAAAAAATAGTTTTTTAATACTCATAAAATAATATTTGGTGAGAAGTGGAGGAGGCAGGAAAGAATGAAAATTTTTTAAAAAGAGAGAGAGAAAAATTAAATTGTCAAAGCCCACTCTCCCAGACATCAGCAAAACATATCGGCAAAACATAACTGCTTTTGCCTCATTGCTCTGAGTCAGGGAAAAAATAAAAGAACTCCAAGGGACATCTAAACCCTGTATTGAAGGATCACGGGCTTAAAAATCATTTGAAACAGAGATGAAAGAACTTCAAGGCCTTCCCTTTTCAAAGACAGAAAGTTATTGACATTGTTGTAAGATCTTTTTTGAAGAAAGACTGTCTGTCTTAACCTCCCTAAACTTCTCCAGTGTTTAACTTGTTAGTATTAGACTAATGTTAAGACTTCTCTAAGATGTCCTAAACATTCAGAAACGTTAGTTTTTATAACTCATGGTTGCTTTGTTTACCTTTAGGCACTTAGTTTTGACCCAGTGTTGAAAAATGGGTCAGATTTCAGAGAGTTGTTTGCAATTCTTCTACTCAGATTTGTCTATTGTCCCCTATTCATTTATTAGTTGATCATTTATTTATATCAGTATTGACATTTACTTTATACTATTTTATAATGCAATATTGTTTGTTGCCCAAATTGGTTCAGCATTGTAAAATAGGTTTTGTAAAAATATAATAACATTAACAATTTTTAAAACAGTACTAAAAAGACAACCCTAGAAAATGAAGACTAATCTTATCCTGATTTTTAAAAAGAGAAACTAAGACTCAGAGATCCTAAATAATTTTTTCAAAAGAATGATTTGAGCTCTTAACTATAGGATTCCAAGGCAAGTACACATTTTATACACCTTTGCCTCCAGTGATTGGCAGAAAAAACTGGAGAAAAGCCAAACTCAATGTATTGCACTTAAATGAAAAATAAATGGTCCATTAAAACAAACTGTCATAAGACAGAAAAGCAAAACGAGATAAAACATAATACTTTGATATAATTTTATCTGGATGTACATGATATCAGACTAATTATTAAAGAGCAACTAGGTGCAGAAACAATTGCTATTCATCCAAGCATCACCACCTGTCTCCATGTTTCCAATTTTTAAAAGATCAAAAGTGAGCAATTTGAATTTACTCTCCTTTCACCCACTTCTTCTACATGTACCATTTTTTAAAGCTTCTTAAACCCTTTGGATTAAAGAAATGAATTGAACCAAGGTACAGGCTATAAAAAGCGATTTAGGAAAATTTTAAAGTCCTGATCAAATCTAAATTCCCTCTAGTCTGAGTTGGAACTGTCCATGGTCTCTCAATGGGAGAGCAAAAAGAAAAGACCATCTTGGGGAAAGGTAGGGTGGGGGTCCAACCAACTCAGCCCCTCAATATAATATGGCCAGCCAAACAACTCTGGAAAAGGGATGCTTGAGGGAAGGGAATACTAATTCTACTAATTCTAGGAATCCTGGGATTCCTCCTTTTCTGTGACCTTTTCCAAAGCACACAGTCAATTTAAATTTCTATGGTCAGAATTTTAGCTCCGAAGGTTGGACTGGCACCCCTCACCTCGTCTTCCTCCTACATCTGTGTACATGTCTTCCTCTGACCCTGGCCCAGCTCAGCCACCTTGTCTTCCTCCCACAAAGACATGTGTCTCGCTTTACAGTGTCCTTACTACGTTTTGGATCCAGAGGATTTAGAATCTCCAGTTGATATCTAAGTCCACCTGATCCTCAGTGCTGCTCACCAATTTCTTCTCTCTACCAGCCAGACACAAGTGCTTTAGAACAAATTTTATATAAGTCACCAGCTCAGAATTGCATCCTACCAGACATATCTCTATGAAAAGGTTGGGTACAGATTTCCAACAGTGGCTCCACACTGAAATCACCTGTTAAACTGTGGACCCAGGCCATATTCAAGACCAATTGCAATAGTTTTTTTTAAACATTTCCCCCCAGTGATTCTAATGTGAAGTCAGGTTTCAGAACCACCATGTGGAGACTCATGAACTGCTGCCAGGAGCCAGGCAGGGTCCCCATTTACTTCCAATTACAGAAAGGAAATAGCTGATAACACAAAGGAAAAAACTACCTTGATGGCATTTGTAACACTCTTATATCTGGTCAACTGTAATTTTTAATAACACAAACCAATCTTTGAGGCCCAAATTATCCTTAATTTCTGAGAACTTCATTGTAGTTAAATATCTCATTAGGTCACAAAGAGGCAAGGATACAAGTGGAAGAGAAAACAAATCTACTTACTCTCATGGCGTCCCTTGTAAGTTCCATGTTACTATGTAATATTTCTGTCTTAAACTTTTGTGATTTGATTTTGGAGGAGGAGGTGTTGAGAAACAGAGCTGTTGGGAAAAGGCAAGGCAAGGTTTTAGTTAAAAGTAAGTACAGTCATGTGCTGCATAACATCATTTAGACCAACAACGGACTACGTGTCTGATGGTGGTGCAATGAGATTATAATGGAGCTGAAAAATTCCTATTGCCTAGTAGTGTGATAGCTATCATAGGTCACAGCACAAAGCATTACTTACACATTTGTGGTGATGCTGGTGTAAACCCATCCCAACGTCATATAAAAGGATAGCAAGACAATTCTGCACAGTACATAATACTTGATAATGATAAGTGACTAAGTTATTGTCCTATATATTTTCTATAGTATACTTTTAGCATTATTTTAGAATGTCTTACTTCTAATTACAAAAAAAAAAACACAAAAGTTAACTTGAAACAGCCTCGAGCAGGTCCTTCGGGAGGGATTCCAAAAGAAAGCTAATAGAGTAAGGATATAAATAAGGAAAATATTTTTGTATGGCTATATAACTATGTTTGTGTTTTAAACTAAGTGTAATTACAAAATAGTCTAAAAGTCTTTTCAAAATAAAATGTCTATGAAGTTAAAAAAAAATTACAGAAAACTAAGATTAGTTTATCATGAAAAGAAGAAAAATTTTTTTTGTCAATTTAGTGAAGCCTAAGTTCATGGTGCTTATAAAGTCTACGGCACAGTAATGTCTTAGATGTTGACATTCACTGGCCACTCACTCACAGACTCACCCACAGCAACTTCCAGTCCTGTAAGCTCCAGCCACAATAAGTGACCAATACAGGTGTACCACTTTTAATCTTCTATATCATATTTTTACTACACATTTTCTATGTTTACATAAAGAAATACTTACCATTGTGTTATAGCTGCCTGCAGATTTGGTACAGTAACATGCTGTATGGGTTTGTAGCCTAGGACCATAGGCCATACCATGGAGCCCAGGGCACTCTACCATGTTCTCACAACAAAATAGCCTGACAATGCATTTCTCAGACATACCCCCCCCCCCCCCCCGTCATTAAGCACGTCATGACTGTATAGCAGCTGACAGGAAGGATGCAAAGAATCTTCAAATAGAGTAGACCCAGGAATCCAAGGCGGCAGAGCCAGACAGAACCAAGTACAACAGACTTAAAACAAAGTACAACAGTCTTGCCAAAGATACCATCAGCAGATCAGAAGAAACTATCATCATTGCAGAATGTATGAGCTCAGAGAAATCTCAAATCAAAAGAAAATTTCTAACAAATATAGTTAGAAATATGTGCATAACTCTTAGCTACCACACCTATAAACACTAGGGTTTACCCTGAAAGGAAGCGAATATATGTTTATATTTTGTCATATGGCAACCTTCATAGCTTACTTTGTAGAGATAGAAGGGTAGCTTTAGTAAAACTTATCTGATCCCAAAGGAAAAAAGGTGTGATTTCAAAGCTTCTTTGAACAGTAAAAGAGTAGTCCTTATGGGTGAATGGCCCTGACGTTTGAAAAGAGGAATGGACCTCCTGGGATTGATAAGAAACTCACACTGTTCCACATGGGTTGTCTGTGCTGACTCTCCCCTTAAAAAGTAGTTCTCTTCATTGACCTAGACTTTCTGTCATCTCTGAGAATGTCTGTCCCCGTGAGTGGGATGTGAGTCTATCTTCATGTGTGAGAGTACGCATACTCCATTAACTATCTAAATGGTGTGCTGGAGGATGAAGCAGCATAACTCTACCTCAACCAGAGGGTTGAGGAACTGAAATTTGGCAAAATACAGCTGCATGTTATTGTGTCTAATCATAGTCTAGTGGGGGGATTCAAGAGTGAGAAGAGGGCAGTTTCCTTTAAAAGGTGGAGATGGACCTTAGAATCTCAGGTTTCTATCTCTGTCTCTCCTCCCCATCTCACCATTTCTCCATCTCTCCTTCTCTCTCTAAAAGAGAAAGACACACCTAAAATAGGAAACTAAATATTATAACTGGAAAATGTCTATTAGAGTGCAGAATCTCTTCCAAATAAATTTTAATGATTTGGTCTTTTTTATTAGATTTTAAGAACAGCCATGCCTATCACCTAAATTTCATGGTTTTTTCTGTTTTTATCATTTGCTCTGTGGCAGAATTTTTAACTATCCCCAAATACTCATTCTGTTCTTTTCATTCTTTCCAACCTTTGGTTTCTTGGGTAGCCAGAAATAGAGACAATAGCCTCTCTTGCAGCTAAATTGGGCCAGATGACTAAGTTGTGGTCAATGGGATAATTGTGAAAGTTACTTGTGCAACTTCCAATCATGTCCTTAGAAAGATTCTCATGGGATATAGATACATTGTGCACCACCTTGGATCTCACAGGCAGCTGGCTTCCAACAGCAGAGCAACAAGGTAGTGAAGGACCACCACCACCACAGCTCAGACTTTCACATGGCAAAGAAATGAACTTCCGTTGCATTCAACCATTATTAATGTTGAATCTCTGTTTCCACAGCTCAACCTACATTCTAACAAATACAAGCTTCAGTTTCTCCCTCAGTCATGTTTGTTTCAGTGGTGCAGTAAAGAGGTAAGTGACAGAGTGGGAAAAGATATTGCATCCTTCTCAACAACACCATTCTACTAATGCCAGCATTATGGTAGCAGCATTGTATAATGCGGACAACAGTCATAGGCAGGTGATCATCACCCTTGAAACAAGCAGAGTTCCAGTGCCAAGTGGAGAGAAATGGGCAGGAGCATGTGCCACCACAAAACAGTTCAGAGGAATAAAGAGAGAAAGCCACCTTCCCTAAATAGGAATATATCCAGATTTGGAAAAATTGGGATGGGAGTGGATGGATTAGTTCACACACTTTTGGGAAGGACAGAATTGACTCTCTGTATGGCTGGCATACAGTAGATGCTGAATAATTATCCTTTTAAAAAAAATCCCTTACTCCAGTCAAAAGAAAATCATTACCTTTCCTCAAAATACAGGCCTTACTCATTCCTGCTTTGGGTTACAATATATACTTCCACTCCCCTAAAAGGCCCTTCTGCCTCCTCTCCCTACAATTAAAGTTGAGGAGTGTCCAACCTTTCTTTTTCTCTGCTGCTTCTTGGAAGAATAAGAGTTGTTTGGGGCCACATGTTAAATGCAAACACTGATGAAAGCCGATTAGCAAAAAAAAAAAAAAAAAAAGTTCTGTGTATACTTTTCATAACATCCAACACCACAGATAAACCAAAAATTCCTCAAATAATCTACATGAAGCCCACTGGCTGCAGGTTGGACACTCCTGGTCTAAACAGAGTCTTCTTTCTCTCACAAGTCCTTATCTGATCATTCTCTCCCTTTTCTGAATTCTATAAATGCATTTTCTCTGTATTGTTCATTGCCACTTAATCCCACACTGTTTTTCACTGTAATTTAAGACTTGCTGTCTGTTGTTCGTCTTCCATTAGAGTATAAAGTTTCAGAGTGTGTTCTTTTCCTTCAGAACACACATTCTATTTAGTCCAACATGGTGTGCTCCCAAAATACTCATTAAAGGGATAAATGATACCCTTCAAACAAATGTGCATGTGGAGCTAACGGAGAGCCAAGTAGAATAAATGTCATTCTATTCATATACTGAGTAACCAAATGGCAGAATACCTTAAACTTTAAAAATCAAATTAATGGAATTGTGACATTTGCAATCATGTGCGAAGCCAATACCATGTACTTAAAATTTTTCTTTGACAAGAATAGTTCCCTCCCTAACAGCAGGTAGTTCTAGCTGCATACGCGGCTCCCTGCAAAGCTGTTTCCCTGCCATTTCAAAGTCCATTGTGACACTGTAGTGTACTGGCATGAATCAAGTCATATTTATTAATTTCCTTCCCAGTCATTATGTGCCAAGTAAGACTTTGAACATCAAAAATAAGCAATTCAAAGAATTGCCCATCTAGTGTAGTTTGCCACTCACCTGTTTTTGTTGGTTTGTTTTTAGTGGTTATGACACTCCTTTGCTTGGTCTACTATCACAAAGTACCACAAACTAAGTGGCTCAAACAACAGAAATTTAATTGTCTCACAGTCCTGGATGCTAGAAGTCCAAGTTCAAGGTCTTATAGGGAATAGTTTCTTTCTGAGGGCTGTGAGGAAGAACCTGTTCCATGCCTCCCCCTGGCTTCTGGGGCTTTCCTAACAACTTGGCGTTCCTTGCTGCATAGAAACATCAATCTCTGCCTTCATGTTCATGAGGTGTTCTCCCTGTGTGCACATATATGTCCAAATTTCCCTTTTTAATAAGGACACCAGGTATCCTGAATTAGCCACTTTCCCCCTCCAGTCTGATTTCATCTTAACTAAGTACCTCTGCAACTACACAATTTCAAAACAAGGCAACACTCTGAGGTACAGGGTGTTAGGACTTCAACATATGAATTTTGTAGGGACACAATTCAACCCATAGTAGCTATATAACTGTATTTTGTATTCCAAAAATAAACCCAGGGAAGACTAGAGATATCTGCATCGTTTGTAAGTCTAACTCCATGGGAAGGTATGAGCCATCACTCTGCACATTGCCTGTAATCAATGTTTTTAGTGTGTAAGCCAAAATATGCAAAACATTTAGAATAGTTCCTGGCAATACAGTAAGTGCTTGACAAGTGTTTCATATTAGTAGTAGTAGCATTCATATTAGTATTGTTTAGATCTTTTATTAGTATTATTTAGATATATTACTAAATCACAGAATTCAAAGCAATGTCAAAAATAACTAACCCTCAGCTGTAAGTATCCATCACAACTGAACCCTAAAACAGAGTAGCAGTAAAAAGTACAATGTACCAAGCTTGGGAGCAGTTGGCCATATCTGAGAACTTATCAATTAACCTTTCCTGATCTAAAATTAATTATAGTCCAAGCACAGTAGCTCACGCCTGTAATCCCAGCACTCTGGGAGGCCAAGACAGGTGGATTACTTGAGCTCAGGAATTTGAGACCAGTCTGAACAAAAGCAAGACCCCATCTCTACTAAAAATAGAAAAATTGAGCCAAGAGGATTGCTTGACCCCAAGAATTGACAGTTGTTGTGAGCTGTGATGCCACAGCACTTTACCCAGGGTGCCAGGTTAAGACTCTGTTTCAAAAAAATAAATTAAATTAATTACAATTTTTTTTTTTTTTGAGACAGAGTCTCACCATGTCACCCTCAGTAAAGTGTCATGGCATCACAGCTCACAGCAACCTCAAACTCTTGTATTTAAGCGATTCTCTTGCCTCAGCCGCCAAAGTAGCTAACCACCCTGGTAGTCTATAGACTCCTGTCACAATGCCCAGCTAGTTTCTTGTTGCAGTTGTCATTGTTGTTTAGCTGGCCTGAGCTGTGCTCAAACCCACAAGCCTCAGTGCATGTGGCTGGTGCCTTGACCACTGTGCTATGAACACTGAGACTAAATTAAATTAATTATAAATAATAAAAATTAAAGTGTAATGGATTTATTATGTAAATATTTTCCTGCTGTATTTACCCATCATGTTTACATGGATGGAGCTGGAACATATTCTTCTTAGTAAAGTATCTCAAGAATAGAAGAAAAAGTACCCAGTGTACTCAGCCCTACTATGAAACTAATTTATGGCTTTCACATGAAAGCTATAACCCAGTTACAACCTAAGACTGGGGGGAAGGGAGAAAGGGAGGGAAGGGAGGGGGGAGACGGGGAGAGAGAGGGGGTTGGTGGGATTACACCTGCAGTGCATCTTGCAAGGGTATATGCGAAACTTAGTAAATGTGGAATGTAAATGTCTTGGCACAGTAATTAAGAAAATGCCAGGAAGGCTATGTTAACCATTGTGATGAAAATGTGTCAAATGGTCTGTGAAGCTAGTGTATGATGCCCCATGATCATATTAATGTACACAGCTATAATTTAACAAAAAATAAAATAAAATAAATAGATCTGCCATTCAATCCTCTAATTCCTCTACTAGGCATATACCCAGAAGACCAAAAATCACATCATAACAAAGATATTTGTACCAGAATGTTTATTGCAGCCCTATTCATAATTGCTAAATCATGGAAAAAGCCCAAGTGTCCATCAATCCACGAATGGATTGATAAGCTGTGGTATATGTACACCATGGAATATTATGCAGCCTTAAAGAAAGATGGAGATTTTACCTCTTTCATGTTTACATAGATGGAACATATTCTTAGTAAAGTATCTCAAGAATGGAAGAAAAAGTATCCAATGTACTCAGCCCTACTATGAAACTAATTTATGGCTTTCACATGAAAGCTATAACCCAGTTACAACCTAAGAATAGAGAGAATGGTGAAAGGGAGGGGAGGGAGGGGGGAGATGGACAGAGGGAGGGGGATTGGTGGGATTATACCTGCAGTGCATCTTACAAGGGTATATGCGAAACTTAGTACATGTGGAATGTAAATGTCTTAGCACAATAACTAAGAAAATGCCAGGAAGGCTATGTTAACCAGTGTGATGAAAATGTGTCAAACGGTCTATGAAACTAGTGTATGGTGCCCCATGATCATATTAATGCACACAGCTATGAT
>CAUYPK010149193.1:0-48776 GCA_963574355.1 Loris lydekkerianus | reverse complement strand
TGACTGAATGCAGAGTGATCTTACCCATCTTTGGGTACTATGAATGTAATCCACCATGCAGCCTCTCCATATCCTGTCTTAGGTTGTCCCCGCTTTGGGAATCTTACCCGTCATTGGTGCTATGGAGGGCAGTGAAGAATAGAAAATCCCCTGTGGACGGGCCTACATTGTTTTTCACCCTACCTTCTTCCCCTGCTACCCTTATTTACCCTTCACCTTTGGGCCCTGTATCCCAAAAAAAAAAAAAAAGGTTAGAGGCAGTTAAATCAGGTCGAGGTCCAATATCACTGCTCTCCCTTTTGAAGGATGAAGCAAATACCACCTCACCTCTCATCCTGCAGGCGTAGGCTTTTCTTTCCATTGTGATGGCAGAGGATTCCCAAACACAGCATTCTGACCCAAACACTGTTTTTTTTGTTTGTTTGTTTGTTTTTTGTAGTTTTTGGCCGGGGCTGGGTTTGAACCCACCACCTCCGGCATATGGGGCTGGCGCCTTACTCCTTTGAGCCACAGGTGCTGCCCCCAAACACTGTTTTTTAAGTCACATTCTATTCCAGTTATAAGAAACTAGTACATTTTGCATATGTAAAAACAGAAATTCTTAATATATATTTTCAATTAACTGAACTTTTTAAAGGGCTGCTAATAATTCAAATTGGTGTTCATGGATGAGGCAGTAAATTATGCTTTTAAATCTTTTGTCCACATCTCATCTTCTTAATGTATCTATCTTCCCTTCCTGTTTATATAAACATTATCCTCCCAGTCATTCAGTCTTGAAGACCTCTGAGTCGTTTGAATTCTAGTACTCTTTCTTTTTTCATTTTTCTATTTTTCTTTTTTTTTTTACTTCATATGCTGGTGTGGTCGTTATAGATTTTAATTTTAGTAATTAAGATTTCAACATACATATATAACCATATATATTTCTAGTGTGATCTGAAAATTTTCACCAAGCACCTTCTGCTTAACCACCCTTTAAATACTTTCACTGTCATCTTGCAAATCACTATTGTCTGAAGATTTCGTTCCAGCATTTTTAAAGACAGCTACAAAATGAGTCACGTCTTATAGCCAATAAATGTTCCTAAAATATCTTACTGATTATTTTTCTTTTTCTTAACATTTCACTTTTTCCCTATGGATTTAATTTTCATGCTGCCTGTGTCCTTGAGAAGTCCTTTCAAAACTCACAGAACTAAACTACACATTCAAATTTCAGTGTCTTCCTAGCTGGTTTCCATACCTACTGTTCTACAGAAACTCCTGTGAGTGTCCTCAGTAACTTCCATACCACTAAATCCATTGAACATTTTTATTACTCAACTTAGACGAGCTCTCAGAAATATTCACCCAGATTCTATTCTTTCCTTTGTGAGGACTGTCTGCCCCAGAGTCATTACCCACTCACCATGTTTGCCTTTTCCCTGTTTAGACACGTCTCCGTTTCTTTCCAGATTCCACATCTAGTCTCTCACTGCTTTCCTCTTACCCCTTTTATTTGAACTCTTTCTAGATCATCATCCATCCCTTTGGCTTTAAATATCATAAATGTGCATTGATGGAGAGGACGGTAATATATATAGAGCTAATCTCTCAAAACTATATAAACCTTGGTCTTTGCATCTGGTTATCTCTGATTTCTCTGAAAATTAGCTTGTCCTAATCTGAACCCTTGACTTATGAATCAACCAGATACATTTCTCCTGGAAACTTCTCCATCCCTCCAATGCACGGCACGTGTTCTGTGGCCTGGTGATGAACAGTGACACCAGCCTCTCTCCATCCTCAGGAGCAAGTCCCAATTATACGTACAAGTCCGTTTTTAAATCTGCCCCCTTCCTTGTCCACTCTTACCTTCCTCAGTTGTCATCCACACCATCATGAAGTAATTTAAGTGAGTTTCTTATTTCTTCTTGCCGTCAGAGAACTCATTTTTTACTCAACAGCCAGTATGACTTTTAAAAAATATATAAATTTAAATCCTGTCATCTCTTTGTTAAAAAGTAGAAATTATCATTAATCTTAAGATAAATATAAAATCTTTAACATGCTCAGTAAGTTATGTTATGTTATACCTACTGTGAATTTTTTTCCAGCATGCTTTTTACTGTACCTGGAATGTTTTTCCCTCCATCCCTGACTCACTGCTATTCTCCAGGGTAAATGACTAAATAACCGTTTTGTTTTGTTTTTTTACTCATTTGTCTATTTGAAAAATATTCCTGGATTTTCTATATATAAGGCTTTATCTTAGCCACTGAGATAAATTAGTGGTCAAGCTAGAAGAGAAAGGAGAGAAAATGAGGATACATACATAGATAAATCAAAAGATAACATGTGTTGATAAAGATAGCAATTACTTTATAGGACTAAGAGTATCTAAAGCCTTTCTAATGCCAATCAAAATTGGCTTTTCGTTGTTATCCTTTTATAAGAATTTAAAATAGTGCATTTATTTGTGTAGTTTTTTACTCAGAGGATGCCTTTTTACCACACTATAAACTCCACATGTTAGGGACTGGGCTTCTTTTAGTGCCAGCCTCTTTGGCATTTAAAATGGGCCTAACATATATTTTATCATAGGTGTTCAATTGACACTTCTTAAACAACTACCTAATGTTGATTTTTAATATTCATCTTTATTAACTTTATCCAGAATGCTCCCAGGAGATTGTCTCAAAAAAAAAAAAAAAGAAATATTTTACATTGTCTCTCTCCTATCTGGCTACTCAAATAGAAAAAAAAAAAATACCATTAGCTCTCATCATTCACTCCCTAAAACTAGGAAGGAAAAGTTGATGCAGTCATGTATTTGTTTTTTACTGTAACATAAGAAATGTGTCCCTGACCCAGAAAGAGTCTCATTATGTCACTCTCGGTAGAGTGCTGTGGCATCAGAGCTCATAGCAACCTACAACTCTTGGGATTAAGCAATTCTCTTGCCTCAGCCTCCCAAGCTGGGACTACGGGTCCCCACCACAACACCTGGCTATTTTTTTTGTTTCAGTTGTTTAGCTGGCCTGGGCCGGGTTCAAACCTACCACCCTTGGTGTATGTGGCTGGTGTTGTAACCACTGTGCTACCGGCGCCAAAGTAAATATTTATTTGCTAATAAAGGGGACGGAGGCAACTCTTTTTCCCTTCTTAAAAGAATAAATCCTTGGAGACTCTGAATCCTAATGGGCTTGAATTCTAACTTCAATCTTTTAGTATGTAAATAAAATCTTTAGAAGCAGACAGTCCCCTGTATCAGGGGATTTTTCTTCTGAAATATCAATATTGGAAAATAATGTTTGAGTCTCCTTGGCACACTGAAGGTTAATCTAGGGAACGATTCTGGGCTATAACCATTTGGTTCTCTTGAGGAAATATGGATTTTATTATCCTTTCAGATCAGAGCTATTAACTAGACAAATAGTTACAGATTTTCATATGTGTGAACAGTAAAATGTTTCCATGTCTCAGGATGCTGAGGAGTTTTACAGCAATACTGAGAGTGAAAGAAGGATGGTCTTATTTCTGGAGGTGGTACATCATGAGTTTTGTGTCAGGAGGGGAATTACATTTGCAAATTAATCCGGGGTAGTGGGTCACCACACCACACGGGAAACAGCAATGGTGTGGCATGCCTTGGTTAAGGCTTGTGCGGGTTTGTCTAAGAGTAGATTTCTGAGGAGATTGTCTAGCAACATGAGAAAAAGCCATCTTCAGAGGAAGGACTCTGTGTTGACCCACATGAGATTGCATGTCTCATTGGGTTTGCATTTGTACTCAAGGACAGAGAAGGGCCTTCCCCACTGGCAGTGATCTGGCTTGTGGTAGTTGTAGAACTTGACTTGCCACATGGTCTCAAACATCCCAATGTCAGTGGACAGCATGGTGATCCAGGTGGGTTGCCATTCTCCATTCTTGCAGTCACACTTCTGTGTCATTTATGCCTGTATAACCAATTCTGTCCCCATCAGGCTCTTTAGACTTCAGTTCCAAGGACCAGCATACCACCAATGGAAATGTTCTCTACCTGTGGTGTGGTGGCTAAATCTTACCTCCACCTGGTCAGAGAAGCCGGTGAGCAGCTTGATGGTGTGGTTCTGGCCGAATTGCTGTTGCCCGTCCACCTTGTGGAAGACTGGGTCTTGACTGGGTTGGATGTACATGGAGATGGGAAAAATGCACGTAACCTGCAGGTCCCCCATGGCTGGGCGAGGGGCTGGTGCAGTGGCTCCTGGGGTGGTGGTGGTGGGAGGTGTAGGGCAGCGTCGGCACTTAGAACACTTTTAACAGTCTATTTATACTCATAAAAATATTAGCATATATAGTATTATATACTGAAATATTTATATCTGAATATTAGCAAATAAGTAGTTGATTTCTGTTCTCCTTGTTTTAGAGGCTAACTTATCTAATAGATTGGATTACTATCCATCATGTCATAGAAATAGTTGACAGAGTCTCTATTTTTGAAGAGTAGGGAAGGTTAAACATATCTGAAGTATTACACTATACACACCTAGCCTTTTGTTGATTTTATTCTTAAAGCAGTTTCTAAAACTGAGTTTATGTTAAATATATATTATAAATTCTGAAATTGAACTGCTGCTAGGACCACACAACTTATTTTTTTAAAAAGGGAAAGAAAGGACAAAAAATTGGAACTGGGAAAAGATAAAAATGGATTTTAAAGAGCATATCATTTGAAGTTTATTTTACTTTCCTTCATTTTAAGGTCAGCTTCTAGCTTTTTAAACACTATAATGAAATCATCACCTAGGGGAAAGTTTCATTAGTAAGTTTTAGAGGAAAACGTGGGCATTTGATGTTGGTAGTTGAAAAGATAAAATGAAAGCTAAGTGAAATTTGTATCCATCACCAGGTTTATTAATGGAGAAACAAAACAACTTAGATGTTTTTATCAAATCATTAGCTAGACACATATCTCATTTGATCATTTTTAAATCTTCTGAATTTGCAAACTTTATGCCAGTTTGCTGTTACTTAACATATAAACTATGTTAAATACAACCAATGTGGCTATTTCTGAATCTTTATTAATACAAATTTAAGACTACACACTTTCCTTGCCTTTATTCCAAAACTATTGCCACATACTTTAAAAATAGCAGTAGGCTTACGATAATGGCAAAAAACACATGAAGTCACTAAGTTGAGAAAGGTTCAGTTTTTAAGAGAAAACATTACAAGCATAAAGGTAAAGACACATTCTAAGCCATGACAATTATCCCAATGGCCGTCAACCACCTCACTCACTGATCCATGTAAAACATTAGTATTAAAACATTCAGTGGCAAATCTCATAGAGCAAAGTTTTGGTTTGTATGTTTGAGGATGCTATTTACAGTAGTGTAAATCATTAACTAGACAAATTAAAATAGATGATGGCTGGGTAAAGGTGAGAATGTGTCATTACAAATAATTATTACAATTTATTGCATATGAGTTCTCAAGGAGACTCAGGCAGAACTCATTTAACCAATATCAGTGAGAAAGGTAACTATCTTTATAATTATATATTTCAGATAGCTTATTTCTTTACATGCCTGAGTTAATATTTAATCATTTATAATGACAGTATCTCAAAAATGCATTACGTCTAAATGGAAAATCATGTCTATAATTGAATGCTATCTTGACAGAGGATTTAGATTGTGACAATCAAAAATTTTACTGCTTGTGAATTGGCCACTGTTATTAGCCTATTAGCCTTTGTCAACTTTCTTAAACCTAATTTCCCATGTCTAATAAATATGGTATAGATCTGAGAGACCAGAAAACTCAAGGTTCTTGGAGTATCTACCCTAAGGCAATACTTTCTGACACACAATTTGTGTTTCTGTTGCTGTTTCTCTTGAGAGTGGGCTTTCTTTGTTTTATTAGATGCCATATAATTTGTTGAAAGCCAGACATCTTATACATATATTGAAACATATAAATGGAATTTTGTTAAACTGGAAATGGGCATGACTTTCCTTCAGTCAATTCAGTCATGAATGAACTGAATTTTTGATTTATGGTTTCTATGGTTACCTTCCAGGGTACCACCTGTTTCAGATTTCTCCAAAGGGACATTCGTGGCCTTCAGGACTGTTCCTCAGGCTTGTCTCACAGCATGTCTCTGCACAGAACCCTTATGCAGAAGTGTTCTGTTCTTGTGACTTGAGGCTTGCTAACCTTCTGGGAGTTGAGGATTTGGGCAGGGCATTCTCTATTGCTCTGGTTAAGCTTTCATCCTAGGCAGGTGCTAAGTCTCCTGGGTTTCCATGTAGGTCATTCTAGTGACCATGCTTCTCTTCCAAATGGAGGGCATCCTCACCATAGCGCATTTTTGCCACCTCTGTGATGTGGAGAGAATTTTTGTTTCTCTCTCTCAGCAGCAATGGATTTTTATAGATTCTGTAAGAAAAATTGTTTAATGGTTGAAGGCTTTCTTTTTCTCTCCCATAGAAGGAAAAGAGGAGAAGGAAACATTACTTCAGGCCTTCATTGCAATTGCTGCTTCTCCTAACCCAGACAAGCACCATCAGAGATGCTTTTCGGGACTCTAAACTATCTTTCTGGGGAGACCATTGAGTTCTGTGGAAAACATCCTATGAGAGAAATTCTCTTTGCCTCAGATTGCTCCCACCAGGAGTTCTTTGTTCCCTGCTATCCCACACTTAGGGTTCAGAATTCCATTAATTCTATCTGAATTCATCTTATTGTCCAACAGCATCTTCCCCAGGTAAGCAAGTGCTGCTGCAACCCTTTTTTTCTTTGTAGGAACCTGTTTTTCATAAGTTTTGTTTATTTGATGGATGTATAAACTCAAATCTCTGGGGAGTTAAGGAAATTGTGGAATTTATAGGTTGTCTAACTTTTTAGTTATTTTAAAAATGGAAATAGTACTTTTTTTCAGCTTTCTATGCAGTTAGCAGATGCTGGAAGTCCATTATGACTTAAAATAGTTACAGTGAGATTCTGAAGTTAAAAGGACTCTTGTTAATGTTTCCTGGGGCATTTATCAATTATATAAAGTGACAACCTTTAGCATATGTTGGACATATAGTAAGTACCTAACAATGTTGGTACTTATTAAGGATGTCGATTCTTCTTCCATAAGATCTTTTGCCTGCTACATGTCAAAATTGTTAGGTTTTAAATGCTTTAAATGTTTATCTGTGAGTCACTGTGAACCAACACCAAGGACCACAGTTCTGTGATTGTCAGTTTTCTGCTACATAGACTTGTCTATGTGTTATTTATATCTTTTCTATAGTGTAATGCACATAAAACTCACATGGGAAAGATGATTTCTTAATAAAGAGACAAAGGGATTTTAAAATTACTAATAGTTTGAAATACACATTTTACATATACTGATGAGAAGAGAGGCATAAAAGTATGTGCCTATCTCCATGACTTCCATTTTATATTGCCTTTCTTTTAGATTTTGATTTTCAGAAAATTATCCTTAAAGAACATTCTTCTCCATATCTTCCAAACAGGGAGATGAGAAGTTGATGAATTAATTTTATTTTACATAGCACAAAATTTCCTTCTACATTCTGTTTCAAAATATCACTGATATATTAGAGAACCTTCTGTTACATTTCATATAATTTGACAACATACAGAAAATGCCTAATACTTGTAATCAACTCTCAGTTTTCAAAATCTATATTTTCTCTGTTGCTACTCCTAGGATTATAAACATATCTCAGTGAAAGTAAAATATAAAATTGATTTATGTTTACTACAGAACCAATTACATATTAATAGAATTTATAGCTAAAATAGGCTTAAATTTAGCAGATGCTGAAAAGCTAACAGAATGTTTCTTTAGTTACAAGATAAACTAAATTCAGTAGCATACTTTTTATCACACAGAAAGATCTAATTTTGTTCAGAGATTTATAAATCTCTGCAAAATGCATATGGCAGTGTATGCATGTAATCTCTTTGAACGTGTGTCATTATAAAGGAAGAGGCTAACATACAGCTTAATTCAACAGACACCTATTATATTTTCATTGTGAGCAGAGGCCTATACTGAGCACTCTAGCAGTTGATCTGCACTGAAATATTGAAACTATGAAACTACATTAATGAACAAAACCTTTATGCTTGTTAACCACTCCTGTATTTTCTATCAATTCTGTTATCTGAAGAAACCTTACGAAGGAATGAAATGGTTAGGTTGGGTAGAGAAGCCAAGGTTTGCAAGAACATAGTAAGAAAAAAAAAATCCAGAATAAAGCACAAAGGGAGAGGAGAAGTCTGCTGCTGAATTTGATGGGTTTGTTTGGAAATTTTTACCAAACACATGGCTTACAACCTGGTTTTTACCCCAGACAAGAGAAAAAGATGGCATCCATTCTAATTATAGAATGATATAAGCGTTATCACAATATTGAACAATTCAGTTCCACTTTAGTAGCATTGCAAATTTCTTTCAGCTTCCCCCATTTACCCAAACCCCACCTACCTACACAAATGCACCACCATTCAGGGCTCTGGGTAACCTGCCTCTCCCACCAAGTCATCTTGGCTATTGAACTAAAGGTGATTTCTTTCATACATACACTCATTCTTCTAAGAGTTAACGTTATACAAAACCAGTGAATTGATTCCTGAAAACCAGACTTTACTGTCTAACCACTGTAGTGGTTCTTCTCTGCCAACTTTGCTACTTGCTTACTTAATGCTTACTTCATTTATCCCATTAGCACTCCTTTGGCTTTATTTATTGACCTCCCACAATGTGGCACATGAGGATTTACCTCTTCTTTGCATCTCTTCCTCCATCACAGACAAACATCTTTTCCTTTCACCTGGTATCCTAAAATCCTATTTTATATCATCACTCAATGACAATTTTATGACTGTCAAATATATTAACAGTACATAGAACTATATTATAGGAATGTATTAGTTTTTGTACACTGTTTCCTGAAGTTGAAATTCTTTTGAATTCTCTAGTTAATACTAGTTCAAACTTGAACTCATCATTAGAGGTCTAACTCCTATGTTCATAGAATTATTAGACATACACCTCTTGAATAAACATTTTATGGAATATTTTTCCATCTAACTCTTCTCTGCACTTAGCTACTAGTTGTAATCTTAGACTATAACTTCAGCATCATTCTGAAACTTCCTTTTGAACCTAATGTATGTTCAATCCAGTCTTTTCTGCAACTTACGTTTATTTGTGTACTGTTTCAACTTGGACTCTAAGTTAATCTAACCCTCAGTTAATCTCTGACAAAGAATACATGTGAGAAGAATTTTGAGATTTTTGTGTGTCCAATAATGCCTATAATCTTTCCTTTCACTAAATTCACAATTTAGCCATATATATATAATTCTAGATTGGAATCCATGTGATCCCATCATTTCGAAAGCAGTTATCTATTGTCTTCTGGTTTCTAGTCTTGATCTTGAGATGCCTAAAGCCTGATGTTTGTTCAAATCCTGAATTTCCTGCTTGAAATACTGTTATGAAATTTCTTTTTAATGTTCATTGTGTGGTTATAGGTTCATCTATCCTTGAAACTCAGAGAACCCTTTTAATGTGCCATTTCATGTCATTTTGTTCTATAAACTGTTATGACTATTGTTTCATGACATTACAAATGTCTTATCCTTGTATGCTCAGATCTAAGAATTAAAACTTTGGAATTTCTAAATATGTAGAGGTAGTTATTAAATTTGGGCTTCATAGCAAATTATCGTGTATAGCCGTTTCATGCATAATAGAAATATTTTTTAAAATTTTCCTTCAAGTGTTACTATATTTCCCAGAGAAGCATTACAGGGTTAGGTTTATTTGCCATTAATCATAGAGCCCTTGTTTTTATATTCACTTTCATATATACTCATATTCCTTAATCCTTACTTTCTTTATCCTTTATGCATTATGATGGCTATATTTTATTTTTATCAAGCCATTCGTCTCCCTGAAAGGGACTTAGATGGACAGAGTGGTTTTATGGACTGGGGGACACAGTACCAAGCAAGTGAGCAAGGCAACTAAAAGTCATATCTGCTTTAGAAAATACCTATAAAATTTTACTGGCACTCAATCATATATACTTCAGAAAATACAGGATTATTATTCTAAACGAATGATTTTTTAAAAAAGTTTTAGTCCTGTGATGAACCAAAATTCTATGAAATTTTTAAAATTTCTCAATGTTGACAGAAGATAGTTTTAAAACTTCAAGCCAATGCTTTTGCCCGTTGTATGTACTTGACACGTTATTTAACAACCTTGGTTATTTTACGTGGGGTTGTTTTCTCCTTTGAAGACAACATAATGAAGTCTTTCTTTGATAGTAAGCAATGAAAATCAGCATCATATCTCTTTGGTAAAATATCAGGAAGCACTTTGCAACCAAGTGCCACTTGAAGTCTATATATATGTGGTGAGCATGTTCCAATAGAAATTTGAAAATTAGTTTTGAAATATGTTCCATTCAATGGTATTCTTCTAAATATCTCATGATATTAAATCTATGAACCATATCAATACCATGCAAGCTTTTCTTTCTTAGGACTGTATATGATAAAATTCAATATATTTGATGTTCTACTTCAAAATAACAATAATTCATTTCGATTTTATAGCACCATAACTAAGGAACAAATTGTTTTCTTTATGAACTGAAAGTAAATGTCTTTAAATATATAAACACAAGGAACTACTATTTTAGTCATATGTACTTTGCCAGAGCGATTTTTGTTTATTTCCTAACAGATACAAGTGAGTGGCAACTTTGGGGTCTTAGAATGTCAACACAGGGGGAGGAGGATCCTGGCTGATGAAAGTAGAGAACATAAGAAGGGAGAAAAATAATATTCAGAAAGAAATTCATATTCAGTTGTATAGATTATTTAATGATACTACAGCATATGTATTCCTAAGCATCACGACATTATACAAAAAATGTGCAATGAGCATGGAACTTATAGAGAAAATTGGTTAGGAATGCAGAACTGAAAAATGTAACACATTAAAAATAGTGATAAAAAATGAATTCAAAGCAGTAACAAAAATTTTATACATGCTAAATGGTTAAAAACATACACATACTTCAATAAATGTGTCATTTGATCTTAAAAAGACCTGACCTTTGCTCTAGAAGCAGTCACCAGAAAGGTTGCCGCTTCAGAGTAATTGTGAGGAAATGGAAGAAGGGTTTTCTGAAGTATGATGGAAAGTTTTAACACCAGATATGCGTGACTGGGCTCCTGGTCCTCCAGTCAAATAACACAGTTAAGCGGTCTTTCACAGCCTTCCATCCTACAGCATATTTTTCTGCTTTTGAAATATAGTCCTTTGAGACAACTTCTGTGTCACTATCGCTTACTTCTGCGCAGTTTTCTTGTCTGCACTAAGCTTTGCCCAACTACTGAAGGGTTTGGAAATGGGGCAGAAGTTTGAAACTTCTGCATTTACAACCTTCTGCTGGACACTCCAGCAGAATTTGGTGCTTTCTGTTTAAAGTGTACATTCATCAATAGTGCTTGCTTTTTGGTGATAAGTTATTCCTGAACCTTTGGCTGTTACAGTTTCAAGCCATATGGTTGAAAATCTTGCCATTTCTTCTATTTCTTTAGGCCTTGTTTTTTTTGACTTCATAGTATTGTTACAGCCATAGATAGTTCTTTGCTGTTCACTATTTTATCTCTCATAGTCTACTGCATGGATCTCTTTATGTTTATTGCTTGGGATATGTCACATGTTCTTCTAGGTCTTTGTTTTTGTATCATTTTCAAAACATTTTTTTATCTCATAACTCAACATTTAAAGTCTTCTTGTGTCAAAATTTTGGTGTGTCCAAGAATCCTGGTTTAAACACATTTTGTATAGTAAATGAGTATTTTTGTTCTTTTTTTGTTTTTAATGTAAAAAATGTTACAAATATGGAAAATAATGAACACATTTTATAGGAGAATGTATGCATTAAATCAAGGGAGCTTGTATTTGAGGTATGTATGTGTGTGCATTTTGTATATTTCTACACAGTGCAATTTAGCTGAGTGCAATTTTCTATATTCGCCTGGTTTTTCTTTAATAACTATATCGTACATAAACAAATGTGAAATTTGCATCATGTTCAAATTGAACCCTAATACATCAATGCATGGAGCAATTTTACCTTTCCAAAATAAGCATAAAGCAGAAGGAGAACTATGTTTCAATAATTAAATAACTTTAAAATACACTCCCACTTAGCATCCTAGTTTTGATACTCTTCTTAATTTATGAAGCCCACAAGTTCTTTATATTACTTCTTGAAACAGTATTTTGACTAAAATATGTTTGGCATCAGCTCTGAAGTTTTTATATCTTCTGTCCTTTAAGATATGGAAGTAATAAATATGGTCTGAGATATAAAAATGCTATTGTCTGTCATTGTGTTTGATTGTTTACACTGGTAAAATTGAGGTTTCCACCCAAGCTAGAGCTAAGCCTATCACCCCTTCAGTCACATACCATTATAACTGGATATAATTTCTAGAGATATAATTCTTGATTAAACAACATTGTCAGCCTTTCACACAGTATTACATACTGTATTTCTAGTTTATATTTCTGAAACTGTCAAGATCTATATTGGGTACCGTATCTTGCAGCAGTGGCTTGCCAATTCCTTACTCTTATTTACTCTAAGAATCTTTGAATGGAGACTTTGATTAGAGATACCTTCTTCACTAAAGATGGTAAACAAAGAATGTCCTGGTCTGACAGGTGTCAAGAAAGTCAAGCAGGTGATATTGCTAATTTCTAAATCAGTTTATCCTGTCTTTTTTTTTTCTAGTATGTCATTATAAATATTACAGAAGTATTTTTTCTTTTGGGTTTTCCAGAGATGAGCAATTTTTATTCCTAATAGACATTCATATGACACATCCTGCTAACACTTGACATTTGACAATTAACATCATCTAATTGACTAATTGACAAATATATGTAATTACAATTTAGCCACTTTACAAAAATGTTTTAATTTGATTTTCTTAACGAATAAGAAATGGAGCATTTACTCATATTTATATTTTTTCTCTCAATTCTTTCATATAATTTCCCTTTTCATTGTGATAAATTATTATAAAATTTATAGTTCTATCAATTTATAAGATTTTATATATATTATATATATTTTGTCAGTATCATGGTTTTCTGTTTATTGCAGCATCTGTCATGTAGATATTCAGTGGGGTGGGTAATATAATATAGACTTTCATTTACTTTATGGTCTCTGGGTTTTCTAGTTTACTAAAGTTATTTCCTAAGATTTTTATGTATTCTAAATTTTAAGGTGTCTAAATTTTCTTCTTCTTCCTCCTTCTCCTCTTCCTTTTCTATTATTATTATTTTTTTTTGTCCCAAAGGTGATAGGTTTATTTTACTCTGATGTAAAACCAAAGATTCCACTACAGCACAGAGACTGATGTATTCAAAGGTCATGAAGTGGTATGGGACATACAGGACATGATGTACAAACTGGAGGGTCAGGTCATTTTTTTTAATGTGACACTACATTGTCACTGAAGAGCACATTTAAAATAACACGAGCAAAAGTAGGAAATTCCATATCCTTTATTGAAGACATCCTTGGCAGCCTTTCCTAAGTCACAGTAAGTCTGCGTGTTACCCATATTTACAACCACAGGGCCGGTCTGGGCTCTGTCAGGGCAACACTGAAGGTCGTCTCCTAACCAACACTGGCACCTGCATGGCCACACTCCCTTAACAGGCCTGCGTGCTCTCCTCCCTGTTGTTAGCATGTAAATTATATTTCTCATAAAAAGATTTAGTGGTTCCCTTAGAATTTATAACATATTTCTCCATCCCCTTTGAATCATAATTTTACTGGATACAGATTCTAGGTTGGTGTTTTTTCCCCAGCACTTGAAACGTTTTATTGCATTCTCTTCTCTTCCTGGTTGCATGGTATCTGACTTCTATCCTTTGATGTGCATATCAGTTTCCGATAGCTGCCTTAACAGACTATGACAAACCAAGTGACTTAAAGCACCAGCAATTGTTTTCTTTTAAAATTGTTGAGTCTTGGAGTCCAAAAATCAAGACTTTGACAGGGATGGTTCTTCCTTGAGGCTCTTAGGTAAAAACTAACTGTCCTATGGCTCTGCTCTATCTGCTGATGATTGCAATAAATCTTGGAAATTCCTTGCAAAATAAATACATCACTACCATTTCTTCTTCCATTTTCACATCTTCCTTCTTTGTGTCTGTCCCCAACTTTCCTTCTTATAAGGACATTAGTCAGTTGCTTAGGTTAGACTCCAATCTAATCACTGATCAAATAATCCGTGACTTCATTTTAGCCTGATTACATTGACAAAGATTCTATTTCCAAATAAAGTCACATTTGTGGGGAGCAGGAATTAAGTCTTTGAGCATACCTTTGGGGGAGGGGCACAAAAGCTTACAACAGCTAATATTTTTTTCTTCTCTGGCATTACTCAGTGTTTTCCATGCCTTTGATTTTGTCTATTTGAATAATATAATATTGCTAGACACAGGTTTTATTTTTTTCTTTTTATCTTGCTTTATGTTTTCTGAGCTGTTTGAATCTGTGGTGTAGTGTATAATTAGTTTTGGAAAGTCCTTGACCATTATTACTTCAGATATTTCTTCTGCTTTGTTATCTTTTCTTTTTTTTAGCTGGGACTACAGGCACCCGCAACAACCCCTGGCTATTTTTTGCTACAGTTTAGCCAGGGCTGGGTTTGAACCCACCACCCTCGGTATATGGGTCTGGCACCCTATTCACTGAGCCATAGGCACCGCCTCAGCTTTCTTATCTTTTCTAGTAATCCAATCATATGTCATACCCTTTGAAAATTCCTCACCATTATTGCATATTCTATTTTTTCTCTCTCACTTCACTTCAGTTGGCAAGTTACAGTTGGCCTAGTCTACTCTCAGTCCCCAGAAATTCACTAAAACTACATTTAAATATTTCTACCAGTTTAAAGAAAATGTGGTACCATCAGAAAATGGGATATTGTTTATCAGTAAAAAGAAATTCACTATTAAGCTATAAAAAGACATGGGAGAAACTAAAATGCATAATATTAAGTGAAAGAAGCCTTGGCCAGATTGATATTTCTGGAAAAGACAAAACTATGGAAATAAGAGGATCAGTGGTGGCCTGAGGCTGGGGTGGGCGTGAGGGAATGAATAGACAGAATATATGGTATATGGGAACTCTATACTTTCAATTTCTCTGTGAACCTAAAACTCTCTAAAAATAGTTCATTAGTATTTTTAACAATTTTACTTTTCCAATCTTATCTACAAAACTACATTTTAGTGCAAAGAAAACTGCACTGATAACTTGTGCAGTTGATACAAATATCAAAGAAGACTCTTTCAAAGGGATGTGTAAATCTCAGTGTTTTGGTGATAGAGATACTGAGACAAAGCTGTAATGGACAGCAGATGCTGCATCTTACGTAGCTATGCTGGCTGTAGTTTGGATCATCACCTATATTTTGCTTTTCCAGTTGATAGAAGGATAAACTAGGAAAATTTATAGCATACTGATGAACAGCTAGTTGTTCCATTTTGTCACTTGTAGTGTTCTAGTAAGTCATTTCAGTACAGAAACTCATCAGCTACAAAATACTAATTGAGACATGGCCCAGGGATCAGTGATACAGACGGCAAGAAACGTAGTGGTAGTGGTAGTGTTCGTACCCTCTCCAGAGCAGCATATGGAACTACACTTTGTATTGGGTGATGTTTAGTCTATCCCCAAATGAGATGTACTACAATCTATCTGGGTATAACCAAGAAAAAGGATACTTTGTAGTTTCCATAATGAAAGTGAAATGTGCATGGAGGGGTATAGTCCTGAATTCCATCCAGGCAAGTTTGTGGGAGGGTGCTCTCCATAGAGATACATTATTTCCCCCTTCCCTTTTTTACTCTCCAGGCAGGTTGGGCTGCTGGATATTCCAGACCTGTCCTTGGCAGAACTTTGACAACTTGTTGGGGGGGGGGCAGGTGTTTCCTAAAATCAACACATTATATACAGGACATTTATAACCTCATACAATATAAAAATGTTACAAATATATGTGTATTAAACATGAATAACTCTAATATATGGCAGACTACATTATCTCTGCCCCTTGTATTTGTGTTTTGATTCTTGTTTCTATGAGCCCCAAATATTCCAGGGTTCCATGTGTAACTTATGGCAGCTCAACAAAATAATGTTCACCCATAGAGGATGTTTTAGAAACATCAAACTATGGCATAAACTCATCAGACCAAGTCTTAGGTCCCACAAGCATCCTGTAACTAGCAGAGCAAAAGGAAAATCCATGCCTTGACAGCTGAAGACTTCACCAATTCACATGAATTATCCCTGAAGAGGATACAGTGGAGGAACGCACATTCCTCAGTGGCAATGACTCCTTCCTGTGAGCAGGCCATGGGGAAAGGAAGCCCAAAGCCTAAGCAGGCCACATATTGATATGGCTCAGATCCCTCCGCTCCCCACAAGGCTCACATATTTATCTAACACACTGACCTAATGCCAGCAATTTCCTCAAAGTCAGAGGGCATGGGACTGGTTTCATTCACTATGAAACTTATGGAGAAGAAAAAAAGTCTTAAAAATATGGTGTAAATATTCAGATTTTTCCATATATTTTCTCTTAGATATTTTTGTGAAACGTTTAACAAGTGAGAACTTAGCTTTAGATCTATTTGGAGTAGGTTTTTAAAAAATATATGTAAACAATTCAATGGCTTAGAAGTAACATTTTAAAATTACAAACAAATAACAATAAAAAGCCTTTGGCTCATGATGATTTTCCATCTAAGAAAAGTAAAAAAGCAAACTTGTTTCCTAAGCAAAACTAGAAAATTTGTTAGATTTTTGAGATTCTGTATAATCTTGGACACACTGGCCTTTGATTCCTGATAAAGGTCTTTTACTAATGCATGATTTAATTTAAAAATGAAATAATTTTACTTTAAATGAAATAAATGTACAGTTGTTTTGCAAAACATTTATATGCATTATCCTAGTTTGAACACAAATAACACATATTCTATTGAAATAAGAAACTGGATATTTGAGTACAGAGATTCCTATGCAAATTTGTATTTAATTTTTTGGAAGCAGCTTTAATGATCCACATTTTATATGGACTTAGCTATTTTAATTATCTGAACCTTCCCATGAGAAATGTATCAGGTGCAATAAAAATATAATACATAGGGCGGCACCTGTGGCTCCAAGAAGTAGGATGCCAGCTCCATATGCTGGAGGTGGTGGGTTCAAACAGCCATTGTGTGTATTTATATATGCATATAAAAGAAATATAACCAACAATCAGAGGCATCGTAGATGATTTACGAAGCAGATTTACCTCATTAAATTTGGTTCTTAGTTTTAAGTATTACAAGTAACAATGAGTGAAGGCAATTATGACTGCATGAAAATATTTTAATAGGACAGAGTTAACTAATAGTTTTTTAAAAAGTTTGCATTAACAATTTTACAGTTCCTAAGACAAAGTAATTGAAACAAAAGTTGAGTACAAATAATTGAAGACGAGAGATAAGATGTATAAAATTCTGCACTTTTCCTAAAACAAAAGACCTAGATAAAAAGTTCATAATTAATTGAATGCCCCTGGTAATTTACAAAACCTATTCTAACAAGTTGAATTTTATTTAGCCTCTGGTTTTTGCTATTAATTTTTTATTGGTCCAGCTTAGAATAAAAAATGCAGATCTTCTAGCTACAAATAAATATGCATTTCATTGCTCTGAAATAGTACAACGTTAAATTTGTAATAATCAGAATTGTCATAGAGGTAAAACGGGAACTCTCAGACACAAGATCTACAGGGAGTGTTTATAATGAGGAGAACCTAATGAAAGAAAAGCAATTGCCAAAAATATTAAGCAGCTAAATAAAAATTGGCACAGCTACGTAATGGGATTGTTTGAAATATCACACAAAATTGTCCAATTTCTTACCTGCTCAGAAAATTATTATATATGGTGAATTTATAAAAGCTTGCTTACAATACATATATGTTACTGCTTACAACTTGCTTATAACACATATGTATATATATATACACACATATATGGTATGCGTGTGTATGTATATATACACACGTGTGTATAACAGGAGGAATAAAAGGTAAAAAAAAATTTTTAATGTGTGTATGATATATACGGTGTGTATCTTATCTCCTCTGAGGCTCTCAGAGCTCTGTTGCCAGTTGGATGATCCCTCAGGGAAAAAGAATCTCAGCCAGAATTTAATGTGTTGGATGATTAGGGGCCAAGGGATAAAAAGTGTGTTACAATGTAGGCCCTATGGCTTTAGCTAACTCCCTGGAGAGCTGTGGAACTAGAATGGTCCATCACAGATGTCTGGCATTGGGCCAAAATGACTGAGTCTTATACTCCTGATTTAAGTGGTTATTGGTCTTCTCTTACAATGGTATATACTTAGTCGAAACAGCTAACGCTCTGTAGTGAGGCATTTCCAAAAAGGGGGATAGCAGCTCCAGCTCCTAGGGGTAACAAAACTGTCTTTCAGCATTTGGGTAGCACAGTACTGTATCCACACTGTGCAATATGAAACTGGGTAATTGTGTTCTTATTACACATAATGAATAGGACAAAATAAATTATAACCACATTATTTTATCTAAAAATATAATTTACTATCAACTGTAGCTTTAGAAAAATCATTTGTCCACAAGAAAAGTGCCAGTAATGTTACTTGTAAGAAACTCTCAGCCATAGAAGTTGTATTGCATTATTTATTGAGGAAAATATCTAACAAACCATGTAAAAACCTATAGAAACCTCTCTGTAAAAGATACATCACTTGACCAGGAAGATATTTCTTCAAAGCCAAACAAAACTCCATTTTCACTGTAACATTTACAACTGAACAGAAATCCTTGTCTACTAGGGAGGGAACCCTTGAGACTTTACTGACAAAAGCTAAAAATAATTATTTTTATTTCTAAAAATTTCACTAGCATATACATATGCTTGATAATTTTTCATTAAAGAAACAGTGACTTTCACCATATAACAGATTATTCATACTTCAGTCAGTCATTAGTTTAAATACACATATCACTATTAATTAGTTCCAATCATCTAAATCAGTGGTTTTCAACCTTCCTAATGCCACGACCCTTTAACACAGTTGCTACTTAGCAACGAAAGTAATTTTATAGTTGGGGGTCACCACAACATGAACTGTATTAAAAGGTCACAGCATTAGGAAGGTTGAGAACCACTGATCTAAATTGATTTAATCATGAATTTACACTTTGAAATATGAGTAATAAGTGCTTTTATCAGTAAATGCTATCTTCTCATATGAGTGCTGTGTGTATATATAAAATACTTATTACTTACATTTTAGTATTTAATTTTTGTTTTGTTTCATAAACCTCTATCTTTTTTAATTTCATATTAGAATGAAGGTATATACTATTGGGTTACATTGTTGGGTTTAGAAGGTGAAAGTCCAAGTTGCACCTGTGTCCTTCACATGCACCATATACCGGCGCAATATGCCCATTGAGTGGAAACTTACCCAGCTCCTTCCCCTCCACTTGAATTTGAGTTTTTCTCTCATGTGAGCATGCAGTTGTTAATCTCCTAATTTCAGTTGAATACGTTTTACATGTGATGCTTATTTTTCCATTCTTGTGATACTTTTCTAGGGAGAATGTTTTCTTAGGTTTGTTTAAAAAGTACAAAATTGCCATCTCTTTATAGCTCAATAATATTCCATGGTGTACATTTACCACAATTTATTAATTTATTCATGTGTTGAAGGGCACTTGAGTTGTTTCCACATCTTTGATATTGTGAATTGTGCTGCTATAAATGTTAAAGTGAAAATTCCTTTGGTAAAATGTCTTTTTTTTTTTCTTCTTTTGGGCAGAGACCTAGTAATGGGATTGTAGGGAGAGAAGGGAAACTAGTACAGCCTCTATGGAAAGAAGTATGGAGATTCCTCAGTTGAAAGTATATTATTTACTTTTATTAAAATTATACAAACATTATATAATATCAACTTATTGTGCAATGACACAATTATCTTGATATACATACATATCTTGTTTCATTCCACTTCCCTTTGTTGTAATTTGCAGGTATTGCATTTTTTACAGATTGAAGGTTTGCTGCAACCCTGCATCAAGCCAGCCTTTTAGGCCATTTTGACAATAGCATTTGCTCACTTCATGGTTCTGTGTCACCTTTTAGAAATTCTTGCAACTTGTCTAAATTTTTCATTATGGTGATTTCTGATCTTTGATGTTACTATTGTAATTTGAGGGGGACACCAAGAGCTATGCCCTTATGACTTGGCAAACCAAATCAAATTGATAAATATTGTATATGTTCTGATTGCTCCCCAATCGCGCTCTCAATTCTCTTCCCGAGCTTCCCTGTTCCATAGGACACGATACTGAAATTAAGTTAATAACACCCACGATGATCTTTTGTTGTTAAAGAAAAAGGAAGACTTGCCTCTCACTTTAAATCCAAAACTAGAAAAGATTAAGCTTAATCAGGAAAACATGTTGACATCTAAGATAGGCTAAATTCTAGGCCTCTTGCATCAAATAGCCAAATTGTGAAATAAAAGGAAAAGTTCTTGAAAGAATGTTACTTCAGTGAATACACAAATGATAAGAAAGCAAAATAGTCATTTTGCTAATATGGAGAAAGTGTCAGTGGTCTGGAGAGACAAAACCTGCCACAGTATTCCCTTAAATCAAAGCCTAATCCAGAACGAGGCCTTAGTTCTTCAATTTTAAAAAGGGTAAAAGAAGTGAGGAAGCTGCAGAAGAAAAATATGAAGCTACCAGAGGTATGTTCATGAGGTTTAAGGGGAAAAGCTATCTTTTTAAAATAAAAATGCAATTTGAAATAGCACTGATATAGAATCTGTGGCAAGTTACCCAGACCATTACTGATGAAGACAGCTACACTAAACAAAAGATTTTCTATGTTGATAAAACAGCATTAAAAATGAAAAGGATGCCATCCAAGACTATTATAGCTAGAGAGGAGAAGTGAATGCCTCTTCAAGCTTCAAAGGACAGGCTAACTGTCTTGTTAGGGGCTAATGAAGCTTATGACTTTAGGTTGAAGCCAGTGCTTGCTTACTATTTCAAAATTTCTGGAGCACTTAAGCATTAGACTAAATCTGCTCTGCCTATATTCTATAAATTAAAACAAACTTGGATGATAGAACATATGTTTACAGCATAACTTGCTGAATATTTAAAGTCCACTGTTGGGACCTACTGCTGGGAAGAAACAAAGATTTCTTTCAAACTAGTATCTAGACAAACTAGTATCCAGTCAAGACCTCTGATGGAGATATTAACAAATGTTGTTTCATATCTGCCTCCACAGCATCCATTCTGTATACCATGGATCAACTTTGACTTTTAAGTCTTATTTAAAAATGACATTTTGTAAGGCTATAACTGCCATAGATAATGAATTGTCTGCTGGATCTGAGCAAAGTAAATTGAAGACCTTCTGGGAAGGATTTATAATTCTAGATGACAGTAAGAACATGTGTGATTCACAGAAGAAGGCCAAAATACCAACATTCACAAGAGATTGGGAAAAGTTGATTCCAACTTTCATGGCTTACTTTTTAGGGGTTCAACACCAGCGGAGGAAGTAACTGCATATGTGGTAAAAATAGCAAGAGAATTAGAATTAAAAGCAGAGCTTAAAGATGTGACTGAGTTGCTGCAATCTAATGATAAACTTTGAAAAAATGAGGCATTCTTACGGATAAACAAAGTGGTTTCTTAAAATAGAATCTACTCCTAGGGAATGGTGTCAACGTAGTTGAAATGAAATTAAGTGATTTAGACTATTACATAAACTTAATTGATAAATCAGTAGCAGGACTGGAGACAAATAACTTTAGATTTGAAGAAATTCTAACCATGGATAAAATGACATCAAATGGCATTGCCTGCTACAGAAAAAGCTTTCCTGAAAGGAAGAGTCAAAGTGACAAACTTCATTGTTGTGGTCTTATTTTAAGAAATTACCACACCCCACCCAACTTTTAGCAACCACCCAGCACCAATCCTCGTCAGTAGACAGACACCAACATCAAGGCAAGACTCTCCACCAACAAAAAGATTTTAACACAGGTGATCATTAAAAATTTTTTAAAATAGTGTTTCTTAAAAATTTTGTTAATATGAAGGTATATATGGTTAAGTTACATTAATTGTATTTGTAAGGCAAAATTCAAAGTCCAAGTTGTAACTGAGTGCTTCACCCAGAAAGTTTATCCAGAAAGTGTACCATATACCGTACATTGTACCCACTAGGTGAGAACTTACCGAGCCTCCTCTCCACCCTTTCTTTAATTGAAGTGTTTTTCTCTATCACATGGACCTGCAGTAGTTGATCTACTAGTTCTGGATTAGTATGAAGTATATGGGATGCTTGCTTTTTCATCCTTGAGATACAGTACTCATCCAGTGAATCCAAAAGATGCAAAGCTGAAATCTTTACTGCTGCATTGTATACATACACCACTGCTTATTAATTCATGAATTGATGAGTACTTGGGTTGTTGCCATGTTTTTACAATTGTGAATTGAGCTGCTATAAATATTTGAATGCAAATATCCTTATGATAAAATGATATTTTTCTTCTGGGTCGATGCCTACAAAAAGGATTTCAGTATAAAATGAGAGGTCGTCTTTAAGTTCTTTGAGGATTCTCCATACATCCTTCCAAAAAGGCTATACTTGTTTGCAATCCTACCAACATTGTATAAGTGTCCCATTCTATCTGAACCCTCAGCAGTATTTGCAGCTTTAGGACATTGTGATGCGGGCTATTCTCACTGAAAGTAGGTGATATCTCCAAGTGGTTTTGAACAAGGTTTGCTTCCCTTGGATTAAGCCCATCTAGTTGTGATATATATATATGCATTTTAATGTGTGTCTATATTTTATTTGCTAGGATTTTATTGGGTATTTTTATGTCAATATTTATTATGAGATAGCTTGGGGACAATATGAAATTTGTTTCATATATACCTATGCACATACCTGAAGGAAATTTCATGTAATGTTTTTAATAATTCTATACATGAAAGACAATTTGTGTACACTGATCTATCAGAAAGCAGAGGTATCACTCTCTCATGTTGGTGCTCAAAAAGTTTTGAATTTTGAAAGATTTTATATTTTCAGATCAGTGATGGTCCACCTGTGCCTATATACACATATGTACATACATACACTGACACAATGATATTGATGGGCTCCATAAAAGAGTGTAAGTAGAACAACGTTGGAGATTCATTAGCTTACAGAAAATTAGGACCTCTCTAATGTGTAATGTATATTTCAAAGCTATAAATGCTAGGTATTAGTATAAAAGATAGCAGCTTAATATAACAAAGTGAACATTTTTCTCTTACTTTCAAGGCTTCTGTAATGCCATAAAAGTAAGCCCACTATTTACAATATACTGAGAATCTGAGAAAAGACCTGAGAAAACGTCTTCTGTAGACTGTGCCGAAGAGTCTTACATTTGTATATTGTTTTAATGGCACCAATTTTTTAGTTGATTGACATGTAAAATGGCAAACAGTGAAACACAACTGACGCATTATCAGCACACCATAAAGCAGAGTTCATCTCTTCTACTTAAAAAATAAGTTCTAATTATGTGAAAGATTTTTTAACATGAATAAACAAATTCCTAAATTGACAATTGTATATTACTAACTAATAAACTAAACTATTGCTGTATTATACATCATGCTATATATATGATCGTTGACTAACATCAAAAAGATAGCATCTGTAAGGATTTCTGACTCCTCTGAAACCTGTACACATAAAGGGAACAGCTGGTCTTAGTATAATTTCAGCAAGTAGCAATATTTTACTCAAGGTAGCAATATTTTACTAAATATCAGTCTTACAAAAGAAGCAGTATTTTGAAACATAAGACAGTGAAAACTTTCTTACAGAATGGGTAGTTTTATTACAGAAAATGCTGAGGGAATGTAGAATTATGCTGTTTCCTTAATAAAATTCTCCATCTATCATCCAAAGTATACAATAGTTTACTATCTCTTAAGCTAGAACATTTCTTTGATATTATCACTGCATAGTGATAAAAGTATAGGCATTAAAGACAGACTGGCTACTTATGAGCTAAATGATGTTGCATAGTGAATTTGAGTTTGCCCGGCTCCAATTTCCTCGTCAGTCAAATAAGAATGGCAAGATGTACTGTACAGGATCGTCACTGGGAAAGCCTGCACCCCTTCTTTGTTAGGTTTCACTTACGGCTATTTTTATTTGCATTTGTTTCATACAGAAACACTCACCATGTTTTAGGGCATATATATTTCTTATAATCTAAAAGTAAGTATTTGCTAGTACTCACTTTGCAGTATTTTTTCACTAATTCCTGAGGATGTAGGGCACTCTGACACACCAGAATCTCTGTATTTATATCTGTCTTGCCATTGAATTAAAACAGAGGCAATGTGACTATAATTGTTTTGAAGGATTCTGCTTCTAAATTTTGTTTCAAAGGGAAGTTAATTGTATCTAAGATAGTGCAAATATTTGCAGAATATAGAAACTATTAAGAGTCATGAAAGCTTTAATCAACTTTAATATACTTCGAGTTTTGTAGCCACACACCTATAAAGAAATAAAGATTACACAGATGAGAGTGAGGCCCAATAAACCAAAGGGTCTGTCCAAGGTCATGGAGCTTTTAGAATCTAATTAGACATAAACAAAGGCTTTCTCCTATAATCTACCAGTAGAAGAGCTGATGCTTGAAAATGATGCATCCAGGAGTATTATAAATAAAATATAATCCCTAGCTGATTCACTATGTGACAGTTAAAATGTCAGAATGTTGAACAATGTGCACGAGTATGTGTTTTCTAGTCTTTGCACCTCCTCATGTTAGAGAAATAGAGCCATCATTCAGAATACTGTTGGGCCTCAACATCCCACTTGTAATTTCCTGTTGTAAGGGCCTGGGAATTTCCTATACTATTTTATGTGCCTGAAAACAAATGAATATATCAAACTCTTCTCTTTATATGGGCTTTCCATGAGTTCTTGTTTTAACAACCTATTTGGGTAATAAAATGTGTGGTAAACATTAACACAGCACCTCACTAAATTGAGCTGGATGCTAAATTACTTGATGAGGCTTAAAGTAATAAAATCTTACTTTAATAGATATTGGAATAATTATTTTCTTTTTTATTACCCCACATTCTGTTTTCTTCAAAGGGTTTTTAGTCAGATATGCTTTTAGGGCATACAACAGAAAACTCTATCCTTCCTTTAAAAGCTGAGGTAATGAACTTTCATTATTTTTAAAAATCCTTGGCATGTATAAAGTCATACTTTTCAATGAGATGCTCTGTATAGAAGTTGGCATCAATCAAAATAGTTTGAGATAGAAAGAACAAAGTACTTAGTGATACACGTGTGGTATTCAGTTCTATTTAGTGAGCGATGACATGAACACAACAGATTGATACCAGCTGAATGCGACCCTAAAGTTAAAAAATAAATTTGGCAAACTCTAAAGATTGTTTTCATTTTACATATGTAAATTACTTTAGCATCTCAATTCTCAATCAAATAGCCATTAAGGTTTCTAGATTGCTTAATTTTATCTAAATTTCAGTACAGTGTTCTGTAGTACAAAATATTTACAGGAATTTTCTTCATTTGCATAAAGATAATTCAATATATTTTGGGTGAGATTCATTATGTCCTGGTTAGGCTCCAGAACTAACTCCATGAAGCGTGATGTGTTGGCCACATGGGTAAATTCAAAATTTCTATAATTTAACTTCTTTGATAAAATAACTGCATGAAATGGAAGGTTTTAATATCACCAAATGCTGATTCAGAGCTTTAAAAAAGAAGGTTGAAGCTTTTAGTCATTGCCAGATTTACACTTGAATGTAGACTCCTGAAATAGATGAATGTGCCCAGAATTGAGAATACTTGGCAATAACCAGGCCAAAGAACTTGACACAATCATATAATACAAATAATTATTTGCAATGTATTTTTTCCCCGTAAATGAATCCAGAATCCAAGAAGGACCCACTTACTTCTCCTTTTATCCATCTATCTAAATAATGATTCTAAGGGAAACCAAAATCTGTTAGTTTTTTACTACTGTTGTAACAAATTATTCCAAATGGAGTAACCTAAATATGCACATACCCACGATAACACATACATTAACACACACAGTAAGTACTGTCTTACTCTTCTGGCAGCCAAAAGTACGAAATAAGTCTCACTGTGGTAAAGTCAAGGTGTTGGCAAGAGTGGTTCTTTCTGGGGAATTCTAAGCCAGAATCTGTCCTTTGCCTTTTCCAGCTTCTAGAGGCTGCCAATATTCTTTAGCTCATAGTGTTATCACTGATACCTTTGATTTTTGTCACATCTCCTCTCTTCTCCTTTCTAAGGAGGTAGCTGTTCTGTATTCTCAAGAACTTAAGAGCTCTCTCTTGTATGTTGTGGGTCTTAACTATTAGGCAGGAGGCTCCTCTACTTATCTTCCTGGACAATTCTATTGCTATTTTTGCTTCCTGCTGAGCTAATGGAGGGGATCCATGATTCCCATGTTTAATTTCTTCAAGAGACCCCTGTTTGATTAAATACTATAATTGTTTGATCTTTCCAGGCACTATCAAAAGATTGTTCATCCATACCCATGGCTTTCTCTCTAAAAAAATGCTTTTCTGATAGCAAATCCCCTCATAACAGCATGCTTTGCAATCTTGATAATCTGAGAATTTCCCAGTATGTCAAGTACTGTTTCTTTTGGGCTTAAGAATTTATCCCTCAATTTATATCTTTTCTCTCAAATTTTATAAACAGCAAGAAAAGCAAATTCATATCTTCAAAACTTTGCTTAGTAATCTCAGTTAAGAGATTTTCTTTACTATGCTCCTTCCTTCTGAACCTTCACTGGCACCCTTTTAATGTCTGTAATTCTATTTACATTTTGTTCCAGACAATCAAGTGCTCCTCAAATTTCTTTTAGCTTCTACCAACTATCCTTTTTTGTTTGTTTGTTTTTAGGTAAAAATATTTATGTGTATGTGTGTTTAAATTTCAAAATATTATAGGGGTACACATGTTTTGGTTATATAATTTACTTTTGTACATTTCAAGTCAAAGTTATAAGCGTGCCCTTCATCCAGAATGTATTCATCATACTCATTAGATGTGAATCAACCCAACTCCCCTCCCCTCTGCCTACTTGATTCCCATTGAATTTTACCTCCTAGATGCACATAGTGCTGATCAACTAGTTCCAATTTAGTATTGAGTACATGTGATTTTTGTTTTCCATTCTTCCACAATGTCACTTAAAAGAATGGTTTATAGTTCCATCTAGGGTGTCACAAAAGATACTAAATTACCATTTTGTTAATGGCTGAATATATTCCTTGGTATACATATACCACATTTTATTAATCTACTCACATACTCATGGGATATAACTTGTGCTCAATGAATATATGAGAACACGTGTCCACATTTAAGGCCACCTCTACATTTTGTTGTTACTGCAACAGACTACTTCCAGATACCAATATCTGTATTACTTTCTTGTTGCTGTAACAAATTGCCGTATTAAAAAAAAAAATGCCTTCTGGAGTAGCCCCCTGGAGGACATGGTGAAGGAAGGATGTTGTGGGGGGTGGGGGTGGAGGCAGAGGTAGAGACATAAGCAGATCACTGGATTTTTAAATCATAAGGCAGACCTCAACTTTAAGCTAGTGGTAATGATGCCTAAATAAGGAAAATACAATGAAGTCACACGTTCCTGCAATTAAAAGATGCATAATTAGAGACACTTGATATTTTATGTTGCAAAGGAATCTCTCAGTCTCCTTTATGCCTCAAAGATTTCGGGAAATCATTAGGTCATTTACACCCCTACTGACTATGAATCCATAAACCAAATTTCCTTTTACATTTATTTTTATATTTTAAGGATCCTTAAAAAGCCAAGTGTGTAATGAGTCATAAGGGAAAAACTAAGCTGGTAAAATAGTCAGAAATATTGTGTAGGAAGAAACTTATTTCTGATGCAATGCAGGAGAAATTAGTAGAACTGCATAGTGGACATGAAAGCTAATTTGTTAAAACATATATATGAAACCACATGGAAAATAGTCAGTTACAGATTGAACTCCTTGTTCTACTCTTTCTTCCCATCTTACTACTGCATTTGACTAGACTTAAAAAAAATGAAAATACAAAATTACATTATATAAAAGGGCTAATTGGAATACCTAGCAAAGAGAAATATAACTGAATACTAATATAGTCACCTTAATATTACTGCAGAAGACAAAGACATATTTTTCAATATAGACACAAATCTACAAATATAACTCAGGACTAAAATGAAAAAATTCATTCTAAAAGATGATCTAGGGAAATGAGGAGATTAAGAAGTCATTGCTGAAAAAGCCTACTGCTCACTAATTTACTGAAAAGTAGAATGAGAGGTATATTTAGCTGTTATCAATGCTAATTAACAAGTCAAAAATTTGGGAGGTTAGAAGTCCTGAAGTTAGCCATGATTTATAGTATCTACATTTTTTTAATGATGGTATAAGCATTTGTCTAAGTTGACTCACTCATTTATAATATGAGAATTTTATATAGTAAGTATAGGACACTTTTTAAAAAGATGGTTTTAATTTTATCTTCCAAACCAGCCTCACGTTGGAAAAGTTAGGTCAGCAAAATACATTATTTGCTTTACCTTATTTGCTACCTCTCTGGGTTTGCTTTACCTTATTTATTTGCTACCCTGAAAATCCTCTCCAGCTCCCACCACATAAATCTATAATTCGCCAAAGATGTTGTCACTGATGTCTTTAAGGTTGGTTATAAGAAGGTGAAAATGGAGATATAGCAAACATTTATAATACTATCACAATAATAGATTCCAACATTATGAAATGCTTTATAGGGAGAAGGTGTTATATTTATTGAATGATAAACTACCTTCTTTGTCAACTTTTGGGGTGCTATATCTACTACCTAAGGTTTCAATAGGCATTCAATACATTAACTCTGTTTTTCAACCTTTTTTATTTCACTGCACACTTGAACCTATACTTAAACTTCTATGACACACTTAAATTATATTGATCAATAAAAGGTAAAAAAAAAAATAATAAAAAAGAATATACTTACTTTACTTTGAACTTCTTCTGAAAATAACCTGATTTTTAAAAATAACCTGATTTTTAAAAATTTTTCTGGCACATCAGTTGAAAATCACTTAACTGAAACGCAATGGCTCATGAAACAAATCTCTCCCATATATCTCCTTCTTGGTATCTCATAACTACAACAGTACTTAAGCCCATCATACCTTAAGTGACTGAGATAATAACCTTCTGATAATGTTTCCTGACACTAAGCTACTAATTTCCTCAATATATTATCAGTATGTCAAAACAGCTAGATTTCAAAAACGTGTAGTTGATAAAAATAGCCTCTTGATATAAACATCTGATGCTCACAGAAACATATTTAAATGTATAACCATAATCTGACAAGAAAGACCCAACCTATTTTTATAGCCATATCCTACTGCACAAAAATTTATCAACGTTATTCAAACTTGCCCTAAAATTTAACTTACTAGGAAAAATATCACTTTTTTTTCTGGGTAGCTTACCTTGATCTCATCACAGTGTCATCAATATGTGAGAGAATAAATTGTTGTTGTTTGAAATCACCCAGAGTATGGCAGTTTGGTACAGCAGCCTCAGGAAATTAAGAAGGCATACCTCTTTTTACTGTGCATCACTTTATAAAAACCGCCATCTCTACAAAGCACAATGAAGTACAGGTTTTTGGCAACTCTGCATATAGAAAATCTATCTGTGCCATTTTCCTGTATTCACTGTCTGTCTATGTCATGTTTCTGTAATTCTCACAATATTTCAAATTTATAAAGATTATCTGTATAGTGATCTGTGATCTTTGATGTTACTATTGTAAGTTTTTTTGGGTGCCACAAAACACATAGAAACCAGCAAACTTAATTGATAAATACCGTGTATGTTATTGCAACTCTGCCAACAGGCCATTCCCCAGTTCTCTCTCGTAGGCCTCTCTAATCCCTTAGGCAAAATAAAACTGCAGAAGAAAAGTATGAGGTGAGCAGAAGTCAGTTCATGAGGCTTAAGGGAAAAAAAGCCATCTGTCTAATATAAAAGTTGTAGTTTGAAGCAGCAAGTGCTAATATAGAAGCTTCAGAAAGTTATCTAGAATAACTAGCTAGCATCATGGATGAGGATAGCTACACTAAACAACAGAAATTCTACAGTGATGAAATAGCCTTATCATGGAAGATGATTCATCCAACACTATCATACCTGAAGAGCAGTCAATGTCTCACTTCAGAGGTTCAAAGGATAGGCTGATTCTCTTGTTAGGGTTTATAGGAGCTGATGAATTTCAGTTGAAGTTAATGCTCATTTGTCATCTGAAAGTCCTAAGGCCCTTCAGAATTATGCCAAATCTTCTCTACCTAGTTTCTGAAAACATCAGAGTCTGGATTATAGCGCATATGTTTATAGTGTGGCTTACTGAAAATTTTAGGCTCAGTTCTGAGACCTACTGCGGAAAGATTAGATACCTTTAAAAATTTTGCTGCTCATTGGCAATGCACCTCGTTACCCAAGAGCTCTAATGGAGATGTACAAGGAGATTAATGTTTCCATGCCTTCTAATACAACATATATTCTGTAACCCATTGAACAAACTTGACTTTCAAGACTTAGTAAGTATATTCTGCATGGCTATAGCTGCCGTAGATAGTGAATCCTCTGATGGATCTGGGAAAAGTAAATTGAAATCACTGTAGAAATATTTCACCATTCTAGATACCATTAAGAGTATTCATGATTCATGGGGGAGGGGCAATCAAATTATCAACATAAACAGAGTTTGGAAAATATAACTCTTTGCCCTCCCCCCATCTTTGAAGGGTTTAAGAGTTTAATAGTAGAAACCAGAGAAGTACGTTTATAATTGGAAAATGAAGATGTGACTGAATTACTGTAATCTACTGATAAAATTTGAAGGGATGAAGCATTACTTTTTAGGGTTGAGCAAAGAAAGTGGTTTTTTAGGTGGAATTTACTTCAGGTGACAATGCTGTGAACAATGTAAACATGGTAACACTACTTAGACCAGTGGTTCTCAACCTTCCTAATGATGTGACCCTTTAATACAGTTCTTCATGTGGTGGTGGCCCCCAACCATAAAATTATTTTCATTGCTACTTCATAACTGTGATTTTGCTACTGTTATGAATCATAATGTAAATGTCTGATATGCAGGAGACCCCCTCAAATGGGTTGTGACCCACAGGTTGAGAACTGCTGATTTTGACTCTTATATAGTAGCAGCAAAGCTAGCAAAGATTTACTCCAATTTTGAAAGAAGTTCTGTAGACAAAATGCTATCAAAATAGCATTACATGCTACAGAGAAATCTTTCATGAAAAGAAGAGTTAATCAATACAGCAAACTTTATTGTTGTATTATTTTCAGAAATTGACATAGCTACCCCACACTATGCTGGTGTGGTTTACTATGCTGGTCAGTCAGCAGCCATAGACATCAAGGCAAACCCTCCACCCGCAAAAAAATTTTGACTTTTGAAGGCTCACTAAAAGTTCAGATGATGATTAGCCTTAAAACAATGTAGTTTTAAATAAGGTATATGCAATGATTTTTCAAACATAATCCTATGCATGCTTATAAGGTTATAATATGGTGCAAAGATAACTTTTCACTGGAAAACAAAATCTTTGTGACTCTTTCTTTTGTAGCTTCAACTATAAGACCTTTATTATCACAAAAAGAGCAATATAAGGCAAGTATTTTCTTAGGTTGGGTGACATGGATACTGGAAAATTATCCATCCCAAGTGTTATGGCCAACAATGTCCATGAAGAAAGTTACCCTTGGTAAGCTACTAGATTAATACAGCTCAGGTCTTCTTGGCTCAAGATAGGTCACATCCACAACTATACCAGAGAAACAGAGAAAGGAATAAAGACACACAGTAAACTCAAGTGTCTAATGATTCTCTCTAGGGAACTGGAGAGAGTATAGTCTTGCCTTCTGTGAAGATATTAGGGTGACCAAGCTGATAAGAGTTAAGATGGTTTCACCCATAAACACTGACAGTGACATAACTCTGGCAAGAAACCTGAGCAGGTCCAAAAGTGACACATTCTGTGGAAGCTTCCTGTGTACTTGGCATTCATAAGATACCTTCTCCTATGAATGTTCAAATATTTGAACTTCAACTTCTGACTGATGAGCTGTCTTGTACCTAAAACCTGCCAGCAGTGTACCTAAAGTTCTGCCATCAGAACTTTCTGATATCGGTTGAGGTGGGAGCTTAAGTTGTAGGCATGTGAATGCTGTCATGCTGAGCGAGTGTAGATTTGTATCTGAAGACTTTCCCACAATCATTGCACTTATAAGGCTTTTCTCCATAGTGAACTCTCTTGTGTATAATTAGGCTGGAATGATGGCTAAAGTATTTCGCACACACACTGCACTTATAAGGTATTTCTCCAGCATGAACTCTCTTTTGCATAGTAAATTTGTCTTTTCTACATGTGGAAGTTTTTCCACATTCACTGCATTCATAAGGTCTTTCTCCTGTGTAGGTTCTCTGGTGCTGGACCAGTGTAGCTTTGTGGCTGAAAGTGTTCCCCACATTTGTAAACTTATAAGCTTTTCTCCACTATGGATTGTCTGGTGCTGGACAAATGTGTCTTCATGGCTGAACACTTTTCCACACTCACTGCACTTATAATGCATTTGTTCAACGTGACAATTCTCCCCATTCTCAGTGCTCCTGGACATCTTCCTTTTGCAATGAGAGGCCTTTTGCTGGTGATCACTCAAACTAGCTGGGTAGTTCTTGTCCTTTTTGCACATTAAGGGCTTCTCTGACAGATGAGGTTCTTCACAAATGAGGCTTGGCCTTTGTGCCTTCTTAAGGGTTTCTCTACACTGTAACACTGGTTGGTGTATATTTGCATTGAACCAGAGCTGTCTCTAAAATACCCTACACGTGTGAGATTTCAGTCCCTCGTGTTCATCCAGGTGCAAAATATCTTTCAAGTTGGGGTCACATACGTCACAAGAGTGAGGTGTCTGAGTGGATGAACCTGTCTTAGAAGTACTAACATGTAGCACCCCAGAGATGCTCTGCTTAGAAGGTGCCTCTTCATTCTCCTCCCCATGCCAATAACCAAGGTGCATCCAAGCCCCTCCTGCTGTGGCTAGAGTCATGCCCTCTTAGTCGCGCACCCAGAGTTTTCTCCCATATTATAGTTCAGCAACCACAGAAGTTCTACCCAGGGTCCATCACCTCAGCTGCCATCATCACAGTCTGTGCTGTAAGGGGCAGTGAGAGGTGGAACCAGGACTGGACCCAGCCCTGTGGTCACCCAGTCCTGGAGGTAGAGGAGGGGATCCTCACAGGGGCCACCACCACCACCACCAAGCCTCTCTGAGGTGCGGCCAGCATTGCCTCTTGCACTTCTCTGCCTCTGTCATGTCAGAACCACTGCTGCTTCCTTGCTTGTATTCTGACAGTGTATGTAAGACTCTTCTATTGTGATATTGGCTTTATTCTGGTAGTCTGGAACTAAACCTGCAGTATCACCAAGGTATGCCTGTACAAGAGGCAACAATGTTAAGAAAATATTAAACTCCCTAAGATTTCTTGAAAAAAGTAATTTGACTTCAGGTTTTTAGGAATTAGTTCACTAAATACTTAAATTATAGTGTTTTCTTTGAATCAAATGAAACCTTTCAAGCACATATTTTTATATATCGAATCAACTGGCTTTCTAAAGATTTCTCATAGTTTTTACTTGTAACCAAGAAAATATTATAAAAGGGCAGAATATATAAAAATATATTACTTTAACTTTTGCCTTCTATTCTTAATGCAATAAAAGATAGTAGCTGGCATATCAAGACGTGTTAGCTTTAATGCTCGGTAAACTAATTTTTTGGAGAAACTCGATTGAAGTAGTTGGTAAAGATCAAACATTAAATATCGAAATGCATTAATTAGGTTCTTTTCAGATTATCCCTTCTCAAATGAATTCTATTTTTAATTTTGGTAATTTGATCAAAATACCTTGGCTGATTAGGAAGATGATTATTTTGCTACCTGATTGTGACTTGGCAGAAAAGAAAAATTTTCCCTTAAAAATATTCACCTTGATCCTTAGCAATGGTCTTGGAATTGGAGAACCTGTAGCTTCAGAGCTACATGTGGTCTTCTGGATCCCTTAGTATGGTCCCTGAGCCAAATCCAAACTTCATAAGACAAATCCTCAATTGGATTTTGTTTCTGGAGTTTATTTCCATATTCCTTAAGGAAGCACATCAAATTTGGGCTAGATATTGGTTTGGCAATGTTTCAGATAAACGTGCCTCGAGGAGACATATGACTGAAACAACTTGGCTTGATTTGGGAATATAAATGCATCATGTACCTTTACCTGTGTTTCAATATTGATGAATTTTCTCATTACAATATTGGCAGTAGTTCCTGTCATGACCACATAAATGATCACTCTAGACACGTATTGACAGTACATGCTGCAAGAGGTGAGGCTAACTATAGGTGCAGAATAGCACTGAGCACTTCTGTGCTATAGCACGGTCCTGTTATTAAGAAGATACACAATGGGTGGAAAGATTACGAAGCAAAGACATGGAGGGGCTGTGTGCTCTGGGAAATGATATCATAGGTGCCAAAAAAGTATGTACTCAAGGAAATGATCTTTAAAGGTGGTAAGGGAAATGATCTTCAAAAATACTACATGTAATTTTTCTCCACTAATCCTTCAAGGAACTGCCATAAAATGCTTAATGTTTAACATTAGCCTTACTACTACAGGCCTGAACTTTGCTTCTCCAGGATTTCTGAGTTACTTGGTGGCTTGCCTTCCAAATCACAAGAGATTTCCAGTCTTGTTCTCAGTAATTGGTGGCTGTTGTAGTAAGTATGATGTTTAATCCTCTATATTTCCCCCTTTCTGTTTTTAAAAATTGTCTTGCGTAGGGTTAGGGAGAAAACTGCATTTGTCTGTTTCAATAGTTGTTCTCTCTGGGTGGCTCTCCTTCGTGCTATACAAAGAAATAAAAGGGCACAAGTAATAAGTGAAAGGATTATACCAGTAGTATTTGAGAGATTTTCATAAAAGAAGGTGAAATATTACAATACTATCAGAAATACTTTGCAAAATTTCATCTCCTATAATAGATTCTAATTATTTAGCAAAAGTATCAGAAATATGTTGTTGTAAATCAATAATTTTGGCAGTATTATTTGTTTGAGATGAAAGGTGTTCTTTCACCTTATCCCAGCTGAAAGGAGAATTATTCCAAGGGACAGGGGTAACACAAAAAGAAATATACCAATCACAATGTAATTTGATTTGTCTTTGTAAACTAACTAATTGATCTTCTAAAAGAACTAAAGTTTCCTCTAAATCAGTTAATTTATTATTGATTTTGGAATCTATTCTTCATTGTGCTGTCCAGCTTTGAAGAAAATCAACCATTTGTATGCTTTGATGAAGGGCCACTCCCGCAGTAGGTGCTGTGGCTGTTAGTGCAATAATACCTATAATAATGGATATGAGGAGTCTAGTCATTCTTTCACTTCTTTTCTTTAAAGTTCTAATATATGTTGAAAAAGCAATGCTGGTGGAGAATCTTGCCAGGGGTGGTTCATTTGAACAGGCAGCTGAATAACTATAAAAGCTCTTTTTTTTTTTTTTTTTTAATTAAATCATAGCTGTGCACATTAATATGATCATGGGGCATCATACACTAGTTTCATAAATCGTTTGACACATTTTCTTCACACCGGTCTACATAGCCTTCCTGGCGTTTTTTTAGTTGTTGTGCCAAGACATTTACATTCTACATTTACTAAGTTTCACATATATCCTTGCAAGATGCTATTGACATTCCTATACAATTATTATTCCATGGAACAAACATTAGCAAAATCTAGTAGAATAAAAAGAATGTCTCACCTATCAAAAGAATCAAGTCCTTCTTGATTATAAGGGTATTGAAGGATCAGTGAGAGTTGAGGCAGAAAGCATGGAAAAACAGTAAAGGCATACAAACTCCACATGTACAGAAGCATAATTGGGTGAAATTGCATATGTACCTCAAGATCTCTGCAAAACAGTTATATGTTAAGAACATGTCATGGAATCATAGTAAAAGATGAGCCTGAAAATATAGTTTGAGGTAACTGCAAAAGACCATTGCATGCCATGGTAAATGTTTCTGGTCTTTATGTAGAGTGTCCTAATGTCACTCCTACAGTTTGTATACACAGTGAAACTGGGAAATTATAGCTAAATGTACTTTTATTTATAAAATTTAAAAAAAAATTACAAAATATTATTTACATGCTGGTCACTTCTTTGTAAAATTTTGTAATGAATCTTTTGTAAATGAAAGTAGGTTAACCTACAATTCCCCAGTTTCCCTATGTATGGAGAATTAAGAGGTGAACTTTGAAACATCCTGCAGTAGAAGTGATGATAAGCCACTAGAAGGTTTTGGTTTGGAAAGTAACATGATTAGTTTGCATTTCAGAAAAATTACTTTGGTAGCAGCCTGGAGCATGAATAAACAGGTAATCATATTAGAGGGAGAAAAAATCATCTAAGAGGCTGTTACAATAATCTAGACAAAAGATGATTTTAATGTGATGATAAGATAATGATAGATTTGAGAGATAATTCTAACAGGAAGCTGCAGTGTGCAAAGAGAGTGGATATGGATTGCATGGAGTGAGAGAAGAGAATCAAAGAAAGAAGTCTGTGTTTTGGGGTTTGATGATTGAGAAGATAGCAATGTCATAATTTATAACAGGGTTTAGAAGGAGGAAATTAATTTATGGAAAAGATAATGATGCTGGTGTTATTTCCAATAGTCAATAGAACATATGGATATTTCTGCCCTTCTAGAGTCTTGTTTGTTTGTTTGTTTAGAAGGCAAGAATGACATATATTGTTCAAGTGGCTCCTATAATATAGTCATGAAGTCTCTATTGAGCCCAAGGAGAGAATTCCAGGAAGTCTCTCCAGCATTTTCTATGCCACGGAAGCCTTCCTTATAGAGGTAAAATTTAAAGTGAATCTAAAAAAATAAATATGAGCTCACCAGAGAGATTTATAAGAATGGTTCTAGGCAGGGGAAATGGTATGAACAAAAGCACAGAGCTGTGAAAGATCATAGAATCCCTGGGAATTGTGAGAAGTTCAAAATAGCTATAGTGTGCAGTGAAAATGGTGGGAAAAGAGACCTAAAATTGTTTCTGCTAGTATCAAAGTCAAGGACTTTATACTTTACCCAGTGGGCAATGAGGAACTAATGAAAATTTAAAGCAGAGGAGTAACATTCACAGATGTGTATATGTAACTGCCCATTAAGTACTGGGTTCAAAAGAGATCAGAAGGGGAGTCTATGATCCCTTTTGTAACATCAGATAAAGGCTGGGAAAGTTGACGCCTAATTAAGGCCTCCCATCAATTCTACATCCCAAGAACTTTGGCTCTGGGATTTTCTTGCTCTTATTTGAGGTTGGCAGACATTTTTCTTTTATGTGGAAACAACTTCTGTTACTGAAATATGGCATCAAGCGGACCTGAATTGATTCTTCTAAGTTCAACATGCTTTCTCTTTGAAAGATTATCACTAAGAGTCCCAGATTGTGTCTGATATTCACTTATATTTTATTAAAAATAGTTCTAATAAATGGCAAGGAGTACCTAAGAGATAGCAAATATCTGCATAAAAGCAGATTGGGAACCTATCTAATCTGTCTAGATATTTCAAGGTTGAGAAATTATGTTTGTGTGTATCTACAAAATAATAGGTTATGTTTTCTATGTATATTCATGTTTTAAAAGCTATTTCCTTCTATTTCCCTTAATTATTCTTCAACTGTGATTTTTATCCAAAATGTGGACTTATGATCCCTGGCCTAAACCTACTAAATAAAAATGTCTAGATTTAAAGTTCAATGATAGGCATTTTAAAAATGTCTCCACATAATCCTGATGCTACCTAAAGTTTGAAAACCACAAAAATACAGAATCTATAGATGATTAAGATCACACAGTATATTTAATTTAGAAGTGTATTAATTAGCAAGACCACAATGACATATTTAATTTAGAGATTCTACACTGCATGAAGTAACTTTTAAATGCAATAAAATAGGCTTTCTTAAAAATAGCCCCTGGCATTCTGAGACAGAAGATCAGAGTAGTAGATTAGAAAGAGGACTCAAGCTGCCACTTGTCAAGGTGTTCAATTAGGACAATAAGCCAAAGTGAAATTAATAATCAAATCTTTATTGACTTACTGCCCTAGTAAAAACAAGGGGAAAAATGATGCCAAACGCCTACTATTTCCCCCCCTGGGCTGGCTCTAGGCAAGAGTCAGATGAAAGCAGTACAGAGGGGGATAGTTCTCTATTGCAGCAGTGCCCTATGCTAAAGGCTCCCTCTTTGGGGGCTTGTGAGTTGAGGATGAGGCAATGTGGAAGGGCTAGGAATGGAAAGATACTGAGTTGAAGCAGAGAAAAGTACTTTAATCAAGACCTCTAATAAGGAGATCTAGGAAGAGATGCTTGGAAGTGCCATAGTTGAAGCCCCCAACAAGGAGGCCTCTGAATGGAGGTGCTTGGACTGGGGATGCAGGTTATGTGTGTAAGCATAAATGACTTGAATGGGGCAGCCTGAGCTTTGTCTGTAATGTTCTGCAGAAAATTGCAGTGCACTGGCTATATACCAAGTCTGGTGTGGAGAGGGCAGCTTCTTTCTATGAGGCCTGTAAAGCAGGCCTTATAACTGCCTATGGCCAGGCATGAAAGATTAACATAGGATTTTGGTCTAGAGCTGGACTCCTCAATGACTAGGCTGGGAACGAGGAAATCAGAGTTCTCAGCCCAATCTGACAGAAATTCACTGCGTAAAGTCAACTTTTTAAAAAAATACTTTATTTATTAGTGTGAAATTTGAACACAACTCAAATATATCATGACAAACAAATGCACTGTTTCAATTCTATTTGCAATATATTTTGAACCCACAGCCTTATTACAAACATTTTTTTTATTGTTTCGGGTTCATTAAGGGTATAAAGAATTACTGTATATACTCGAGTATAAGCTGAGTTTTTTTGGCACAAAATTTGTGCCGAGTTCGGGTTTTTCGGCACAAAATTTTTGGCTTATACTCGAGTATATACAGTAGGTTACATTGTTCACATTTGTTAAGTAATGTCCCTCTTATAAGTGTGTCAGACCCCCAAGCAGTGTGCCATACACATTAACCCAATCCCTCTCTGTCCTCCCCTACTCCTGCTCCTTTGTTAACCTGCACTGCACCTTGAATTAATTTGAGATTTTCTCTTATTAGGGTATGTATTAGATTGTCTAAGGGCTTCATATTAGAATTAAGTACACTGGGGTCTTCCTTCTCCATTATTGTCATACTTTACTAAGAAGAATGTGTTCCAACTCTATCCAGGTTAATACAAAAGATGTAATGTCTCCACATTTTTAATGGCTGAATAGTATTCCATGTTATACATATACCACAGATTGTTAATTCATTCCTGGGTTGGTGGGCTTTTAGGGAGTTTCCACATTTTGGTGATTGTAAATTGAGCTGTGATGAACAGTCTAGTGCAAATATCCTTATGATAAAATGATTTTTTGTTTGTTTTTCTGTGTAGATGCCAGTAATGGGATTACAGGATCAAATGGGAGGTCTAATTTAAGTTCTTTGAGGATTGTTCGTACTTCCTTTGAAAAAGGGTGAATTAGTTTGCAGTCCTACCAGCAGTGTAAATGTCCCCTTCTCTCCACATACACGTCAGCATCTGCAGCTTTGAGACTTTGTGATGTGGGCTGTTTTCACTGGGGTTAGGTGATAACTCAGGGTGGTTTTTATATGCATTTCTCTGACAATCGGAGATGATGAGGATGAGTATTTTTTCAAATGCTTATTAGCCATTCATCCATCTTCATCAGAGAAGGTTCTGTTCCTATATCTTGCCCAGTGATAGACAGGATTGTTTACTCTTTTTTGGTTGATTAATTTCAGTTCTCTGTAGATTTTAGTTATCAACCCTTTGTTAGATTCATACCCTGAAAGTATCTTTTCCCATTCTGAAGGTTGTCTTAATAAATAAATCTTATTAAAGATTTAACTTTTCTATTTCTGGTTAATCTGATGAATGGTTTATCAATTTTATTTATGTTTTCAAAGAACCAACTTTTTGTTTCATTAAGTTTCTGAATGATTCTTTTATTTTCAATTTTATTTATTTTTGATTTAGTGTTGGTTATTTCTTTTCTTCTGCTGTGTTTGGGATTGTATTGCTCTTCCTTTTCCATTTCCTTAAGATGATTCATTAGATTGTTGATGCGCTCTCTTTCTGTTTTTTGGATGTAGGCATCTAAGATGATAAATTTCCCTTTTAGGACTGTTTTTGCAGTGTCCCACAGGTTTTTGTAGCTTGTGTCTTCATTGTTGTTATGCTTAAGGAAGTTAATAATTTCTTTTTTAATCTATTCCTTGACCCAATGATTTCCTTTTTTATCTTTTCCTATGCAACTGTCATTCAGCATAAGGTTTAGTTTTCATTCCTGTGTGGGGATGAAAATTTTTGTTGGAGTTGAATTCCACCTTTATTTCCTGTGATCTGAGAAGATACAAGGTATAATTTCAATTCTTTCAATTTTGTTGAGGTTTGATTTGTATCTTGGGATTTGATCTATTTTGAAGAATGTTCCCTGGACCTCCAAGAATAACATATATTCTTTAACTTTGGGAAGGACTGTTCTATATATGTCTATTAAGCATAGTTGTTCTAGAGTCACATTTAAGTCCCTTGTATCTTTGTTTAATTTTTGTTTAGAGGATTGATCCTGCTCTGTCAGTGTAGTTTTAAAGTCCCCTATATTATAATGTTATAGGATAGCATATTGCCCAGACTATTTAAAATCTGTTTCATAAATCTGGGGGCATTTAAGTTGGGTGCACAAATACTTAGAATTGTAATATTTTCTTGTTGTTTTCTTCACTTGACCAATATGAAGTGTCCATCTTTGTCTTTTTATACTTTGTTTGCTTTAAACCCACTTGTATCTGAAAATAATATTGCAACCCCTCCTTTCTTCTGATTTCCCTTTGCCTGAAATAGTGTTTTCTAACCCAGAGTCTTACTTTGCATTTTGAGGCTAGGTGGAAACAGCATATGGATGGCTTATACTATTTTTATCTAATCTGCCAGCCTATGCCTCTCCAGTAGAGAATTCAAACCATTAGCATTTATTGAGAGAACTGGTAGGTGTGGTGAAGTTCTATTCATCTTATTTTGTGAAAGTCCATTGCTTATTTTTATCTTATGTATTATTGTAGAAGCTAGGAATTGTCTTTTAGTTTCTGGGTATTTACTTTGCTAGTGGTCCATTGCGATGATCACTATGTTGAATAGATGTATTTCCTATAAAGCTAGTCTTATTGTGGCAAACTTCCTCTGTGTTTGTATATCAGTAAACGATTTGATTTCTCCATCAATTTTAAAGCTGGGCTTAGCAGGATATATTATTTAGGCTGAAAATTGTTTTGTTTAAGTAGGTTAAAGGTAAATGACCATTCTCTTCTAGTTTAAAAAATTTCATTTGAGAAGTCCATGGTTACCTTGATAGATTTGCCCCTGTGGGTCAATGGTGCTTACTCCTGGCTACTTGCAGAATTTTCTCTTTTGTCTTTGACTTTGGACAGGTTTATGACAATGTGTCTTAGAGACGCTCTATTTGAGTTGAGATGACCCTGGGTTTAATATCCCTCTGAAAGGAATGTGTTGGAATCTTTGTTGGTACTTGGAAAATTTTCATTTATGGTATCCTCTAGTAGGGCTTCCATTCCTCTGGGGCATTTTCCTTTTATGGGGTACCTCTAATTCTTGTTTGAATACTTTATGAAGTCCCATAATTCTCTTAGTGAATGTTTTGCTTTCACTCTCTCTTTTGCTATCTTATTAACTGTCTGTGTTAGCTCCAGAGTTTTATATTGTATCTCTGAGATTCTTTCTTCTCCATGGTCTAATTTGTTATTGATACCCTCTGCTGCATCTTTAAGTTCCTTAATTGCCTGCTTGAATTTCTAAGTTCCACTATATCCTTTCTATATTTTTCATATGGTTCATTTCTTTTTTGATTCTGTTTTTGGATTTCCTTTTGGTTATTTTTCACTTTCTCAGCAATTTATTTCATTATTTTTACCATCCATATTTTAAATTCCCTTTCTGTCATTTCTAGCATTTCTTTATAAGTGGAATCCTCTGCAGTAACTACCCCATGATCCCTTGAGGTGGGGTTCTTGGTTTCTATGTTGCCAGGTTTTCTCTGCTGTTTTTTCCTCCTGGGTATTTCCTTTTTGTCTGATTTCTTGTCATACTTTTTACTTTCACTTCCTTCTCTTAAAGTTACTGTGCCTCCAACCTAAGATGTTGAAGTGTCCTTCTGGTATAGGACCAAAAGGAAGGGAAGAGTGAAGAACAGGAAGGGATGAAAGAGAAAAAAAACAGGAAAGAGATGGAGTAAACAAGAAGATTGACAAAAAGAATAGAGGAACAGAAAGAGAGAATCAGGAGTAATCATGGTGTACAGTAGGGTACTTTGATCCACACCCACAAATCCCAACCTCTGGAGGCCTGGGTTGGCTGGGTCTTTTGAGGTCAGGAGCTCTTTGCCATCCTGAGCAGACACAAGCCTCCACCACCATAAAATAGTGAAGAAAAAAAAAAAAATTAAGTAAAACAAACAAACAACAAACCTTAAAGGATAAAATTAAGGGAAAATAAAGAATAATAGGCAGAAAATCTAGCAAAAATGGAACCCATATTACTAAAGAAGGAAACAATGAAAAATTATGATTACAAGCAAAAAAGAAGAAACAAAAGAAAAAGAAAAATATGGGGGGGGGAGTTTTTATAAAAAGGAAAAAAATTATATGTATATCTTGTCATATATTGCCTTGGCAGCAGGTGATCTTCTGGGGTATCAGATGCTAATCACAACGCTGATAAAGGCTGATACAGCTGTATAAGATGGAGACTAGAAGCTTCTGTCTTGCCAAGGAGCCCTAGTCCTGTCTTCCTAACTTCCTTGCCCTCAATCTTCACAGGTTGGGAGCCTGAAAATATTTGTTATCACCTCCACCTGCTTAATAGACATGCCTCGACCCTTCTAAACCATGTCCTTTAGCTATGCAGTGGCTTTCCCAGGAAAGTGTGGGCCATTCAAATCTCTACTTGATTGGCTGTCCCACTTGTCAGGTGCACCAGAACTGGCCTGAGAGCCAATCCTGCAAGGCATCTTTCCTACAATTGCTATGCCTGGCCTGTAGCCAAACAATGAAAGCTCTGCTCTGCCTGGTGGCTCAGTTCTGGCCCCGGGGCACTGTTCAAAATCACTCACTTGCTCACCCAAGCTCTCCAAGGTAACTCAACCAAGTACCCAGGTCCAAATAAATCCCGCAGGGTAGGCCTGCTGTGCCTGTAAACTGTCTCCACCATGGCCGCTCTAGCCAGCCTCTGCCAGCAAGCAACTACTTGCCCTTATGCTGCTTATCCACTGCTTCCATCCTCCTCTTGGGGTCCTGAAGTCTCCTGCTGCCTCCCTGTGCCCATGAAGGAATGTTTCTGGGTAGAGTGCACAAGCAAGGGGTGCCTGGAATCTTTTCTGTCCAATATTACCACACTTAGCTGATAAAAAGCTGTCTCTAGACTAGCCATCTTCACAATTTATGTTTATTAGATAGATAAGATCTGTGGCTCTTTATAAACAAATGTACCCTGCTTTGCTGCTGTCTTGAGCAGTTGCTCCACCTGAGAAGAAAGCACTCCACATTTGTGCTGCCCCCAAGTCACCTTTTATATTTGGGTATTTGTTTCCTAACTTATCAAAATTATAAGGCTCTAGTTCAATGATTTCCTTCTGGGCCTATGGGGGTATTTTCATCTCTGATGTATTGTAGTTTCATTTGTGAGAAATAGTAATTCATAGGTGATAGTACCTGGACTACACCTCCCACCACAAGAGTAACTCATAAAAAATGGGGAAAATAATGACCACTAGGCTGCTGTAATAAATTATTATAATCTTCTGTTGCCTTAGTATAAATTTTAAAAAATATTTTGTCTCAAAGTATTAAGGGTTAACAAATATTTTGTTACATGGATAGCTTTATAATGCTTTAGATGGGTGTGCCCATCACCAGAATATTGTTCATAGTGCCTGTTAAGTTAGGCAGGTTTTATCTCCCCCTTCTTGATTTCCAATAAATTTTACTTCTTTTTGTGCCAATGTATGCCCATCAATTAGTTCCAAATTATTAGGGAGTATGTGTAGTATTTTGTTTTTTTTCCATTATTAAAATCCTTTACTTATGGTAATGGTCTCCAGTTCATCCAAATTGATGCCAAAAACATTATTTTATTCCTTTTTATGGCTGAGTAGTACTCCATGGGGTGGGTGTGTGTGTGTGTGTGTGTGTGTGTGTTAATCTACTCATGAACTGATGGGAGCTTAGGTTGATTGCACATCTTTGCAATTGTGAATTGTGCTGCAACATTCGAGTGTAGGTATCTTTGTTGGTTGTTGGAACTCTGTTTTCATTTCCCCCCATCCCAGCTTTATTGAGATACAGTTGAAAACAAAAAATTGTAAGCCTTTAAAGTGTGCAAAATAAATCAATATACATATAATTTGTGAAATGTGTAAAATAAAATCAAGTTAAGTAACATACACATCACTCCACAAAGTTATTATTTGTGTGTGTATGTGTGTGTAGTGAGAACACATAGATCTACTTTCTTAGGGGATTTCAAGTATACACTACATTATTACTGATAATAGTCATAATGCTGTATAGTAGATTTTTAAAACTTGTTCATCTTATAACTAAAAGTTTGCACCCGTTGATCAAATACTGTCCATTTCCCCTACCCCCAGCTCTTGCAATCACCACCATACTCTGCTTCTATGAGTGATTTTATTAGATTCTACGTATAAGTAAGATCACACAGTATTTTTCTTTCTGCGTCTGGCTTCTTTCACTTATCATAATATTTGGCATATTTTCTTTATCCATTCATTCATTGATGGACACTTGGATTATTTCTATATCTTAGCTATTGTGCATAAAGTTGTAATAAACATGGGAGTGCAGGTATCTCTTTGAAGAGATATTCTATAAATACCCAGAAGTGGATTGCTGGATTATATCATAGTTCTATGACCAATTTGTTGAGGAACCTCTATACTATTTTCCATAATGCCTGTACCACTTTACATTCCCAGCAACAGTGTTCTCAGGTTCCCTTTTCTTCACACTGTTGTCCATATTTGTTATCTCATGTCTTTTTGATAATAGTCATCCCAACAGGTATGAAGTGGTATTTCATGGTGATTTTGAGTTGCGTTTCTCTGGTGAACAGTGGTGTTTAGCACATTTTCATGTACCTGTTTGCCATATGCATATCTTCTTTGGAAAAAAAAATGTCTATTTAGGTCATTTCCCATTTTTTTCAGTGGGCTATTTGGAGTTTTTCTGGTTGGTTTCTTTTAGTTGTTAAGTTGCATGAGTTCCTTATGCATTCCTTATATCAGATATATGGCTTATAAATATTTTCTCCCATTATGTAAGTTGCATTTTTATTTTGTTAACTGCTTATTTGGTGTGAATAAGTTATTAAGACGTTTGGACTCAAATGTTTATAGCAGCTGAATTCATAATTGCAAGACATGGAAACAGCCATTGTGCCCATCAACCCATGAGTGGATTAATAAACTGTGGTATTTCTCTGATAATTAAAGATGATGAGCATTTTTTCAAATGTCTGAAGGCCGTGTGCCTTAAAGAAAGATGGAGACTTTACCTCTTTTATGTTTACATGAATGGAGCTGGAAAATATTCTTCTTAGTAAAGTATCTCAAGAATGGAAGAAAAAGTATCCAATGTATTCAGCCCTACTATGAAACTAATTTATGGCTTTCACATGAAAGCTATAACCCAGTTACAACATAAGAATAAGGGGAAGGAGGAAAGGGATGGGAGGGAGGGGGGAAGTAGTTAGAGGGAGGGGAGTTGGTGGGATTATGCCTGCGGTGCATCTTACAAGAGTATATGTGAAACTTAGTCAAAGTAGAATGTAAATGTCTTAACACAATAACTAAGAAAATGCCAGGAAGGCTATGTTAACCAGTGTGATGAAAATGTGTCAAATGGTCTATGAAGCTAGTGTATTATGCCCCATGATCATATCAACGTACACAGCTATGATTTAATAAAAAAATAAAATAAAATAATAAAATAAAATAAAATTTATTTGCTTAGCTTCTTTTTTAATACTTTTTTTATTATTAAATCATAGCTCTGTACATTAATGTGATCATGGGGCAAGATACACTGGTTTTATAAACAGTTTGACAATTCTCATCACACTGGTTACATAGCCTTCATGGCGTTTTCTTAGTTATTGCACCACAGGTGTAATTCCACCAATCACCCTTCCTCCCCCCATTCTCCGCCCTCCCTCCTGTCCCTCTCCCCCTTCCCCATATTCTTAGGTTATAAATGGGTTATAGCTTTCATATGTAAGCCATAAACGCGTTTCATAGTAGGACTTAGTACATTGGATACTTTTTCTTCCATTCTTGAGATACTTTACTAAGTATATCTTCCAGCTCCATCCATGTAAACAGGAAAGATATAAAGTCTTCATCTTTCTTTAAGGCTCCATAATATCCCATGGTGTATGTACACCACAATATATTAATTCATTCATGGATTGATGGGAACTTGGGCTTTTTCCAGGACTTAGCAATTATGAACTGAACTGCAATAAACATTCTGGTATAAATATCTTTGGTCAAATGTGATTTTTTTATCTTCTGGGTATATATAGCTAGTAGAGGAATCATAGGATTCAATGGCAGATCTATTTTTAGATCTCTAAGTGTTCTCCATACATCATTCGAAAAAAGTGTATTAATTTGAATTCCCACCAGCTGTGTAGAAGTGTTCCCTTTTCTCCACATTCATGCCAACATCTCTGGTCTTGGGATTTTGTGATTTGGGCTAATCTTTCTGAAGTTAGATGGTATCTCAACGTAGTTTTGATTTGCATTTCTCTGATGATTCAAGATGATGAGCATTTTTTCACATGTCTGTAGGCTATGCGTCTGTCTTCTTCAGAGAAGTTTCGTTTCAAGTATCTTGCCCAGCCTGCAAAGGGATCATTTGTTCTTTTCTTGCTTATACATTTGTGTTCTCTGTGGATTCTGGTTATTAAACCTTTGTTGAAGACATAACCTGCAAATATCTTCTCCCATTCTGAGGGATGTGTCCTTGTTTTATTTAGTGTGTTCCTGGGTGTTTAGAAGCTTTTTAGTTTGATCAGGTCCAAGTAATGTATTTTTGGTGTTGCTTCAATTGCCCCAGGGTGGAGGGGTCTTCCTCAATAAATACATGCCCAGGCCTATTTCTTCAAGGGTTTTCCCTGCACTCTCATGTAGTATTTTTATAGTTTCATGTCTTAAGTTTAAATCTTTAATCCAATGAGAGTCTATCTTACTTAATGGTGAATGGTGTGAGTCCAGTTTCAGTCTTCTACAGGTTGCTAGCCAGTTCACCCAGCACAATTTGTTACATAGGAAATCTTTTCCCCACCGAATGTTTTTAATTGGCTTGTCAAAGATCAAATAACGGTAAGTAGCTGGACTCAACTCTAGGTTCTCTATTCTGTTCTAGACATCTACTTCTCTATTTTTGTGCCAATACCATGCTATTTTGATCACTATCGATTTATAGTATAGTCTAAGGTCAGATAGCATGATTCCTCCTGCTTTGTTTTTATTTCTGAGTAATGTCTTGGCTATTCGAGTTTTTTTCTGATTCCATATAAAACCCAGTATTATTTTTATAAGATCTTTAAAGTATAACAGTGGAGCTTTAATAGAGATTGCATTAAACTTGTATATTGCTTTGGGTAGTATGAATATTTTATTTTATTTTATTTTACTTTGTTTTTTATTATATCATAGAAGTGTACATTAATGTGATCATGGTACACCATACACTAGTTTTATAAACCGTTTGACACATTTTCATCACACTGGTTAACATAGCATTCCTGGCATTTTCCTAGTTATTGTGCTAAGACATTTACATTCCACATTTACTAAGTTTCACATATACCCTTATAAGATGCACTGCAGGTGTAATCCCACCAATCCCCCTCCGTCTGCCCACCACCCCCTCCTTCCCCTCCCGTTTCCCCTTCCCGTGATTCTTAGGTTGTAACTGGGTTATGGCTTTCATGTGAAAGCCATAAATTAGTTTCATCCTAGTGCTGATTACATTGGATATTTTTTCTTCCATTCTTGGGATACTTTACTAAGAAGAATGTGTTCCAGCTCCATCCATGTAAACACAAAGGAGATAAAGTCTCCATCT
>CAUYPK010149190.1:0-35419 GCA_963574355.1 Loris lydekkerianus | reverse complement strand
AAAAAAGAAAGCAAAAAGAAGTTGCATTCAGCATGTGAAAACAATACTGGAAATATATGTGTTGCGCTGTTTTTAACTGGGCAAAATAGTTTCAGAGTCTTAATATTTGACTGTTTGTTCTCCATATTCCCCATAGTTCTTAATATAAGTGACTTGTACAATAAATATTCATTAAGTATACTCAAAGGAATGACGTAGTCTCTTGATACCATGGCTTTTCTACCTGAAACCATTTTCTCTTCTTTAATGAACAATATGAATCTAATTAATATCAATGAACTGTATACTTACAAGTGGTTAAAATGGTAAATTTTATGTTAGGTATATTTTGCCAGAATTTATAAAACTCCACACACAATAATGTGAGCCAGATAACAATGCATACTTTCCTAGCAAATTTTGACACTAGCATCTCAGCTCCTGTCCAGTTCTCAGCATTCACTTACTTCTATATACAAGAAGGTGGGTACGAAAAGTACTTGTTGCAGCCTGAGATATTATATCAAGTATTAGTGAAAAGTATGCCAGAAAAGAAGAATACTTTCTAACAATGCCAGGCGGACTTTAGAATATTAATGAGCACCATTGGGGAAAACTGTTCTTTTGTTTTGTTTTTTGTCTCCTCATCCAGTTAATAATTATCTCATTCCCTCTTTGCTTCAAGGAGATCTGTTGCTGAGGAAGAAGGAGCTGGGGCATATAAAACATGAAGATCAAATGTATTATTTCCTTATTCGGACACAGTATTTTCCCCCCTCTAAGCATAGTAGAGGTAGTAGGGTGTAGAGAAGAGAACAGACATAATAAGAATTCCAAGGGCTTTGTAAGCTGACTGTGGTCTGAGAATATGAATAGTAAGGGCCTGAGCTCTCTGAGTTTTATATTTATTCTAATAGTCCAGATAAGTTGTAGAGGACTCTATATTTTGAGGTATGGGAAACTTAAATATTGTGATTTCAGCTGGGCAGCACTCCCCTTATACTAATTCCTCAGTTTATCCTGATGTTGGTTTTCTGGCAGTTCAAGAATTAATTTCTCTATTGGATATTAAACAAGGAAAAAATCTCCAGGGTTTTGGGGATCCCTTTGTTATTTGCATAGATTTATTGTCATTGCTATTCACTATCCCACATACACACACACACTATTCATTTTTATTATATCAGAATGGCATCATATCTTATTTATCTATAAAGACATTCTATGATATTATTTGCAGCAGTTTCTGTGAAAAATGCTTTATTTAAAAAAAGAAAGGCACAAGGGAATCTTATCTTGTAGCTCTTAGTGATAGAGATGGTTGCCATGGAGCCCTGGATCAGATTGGCTGACCCAGGGGCCAATGAGCAGATAGAACATAAACACATCATCATTTAACCTTGTTGAATTCATTTATTCAGTGATAGATGACATTAATACCTAACTGTATATAGAGCTGTGAAATAAAATGTTTCAAAAATGGGTTAGGTGTTTTCAGAAATTGCTGTTAAATATAAACACTGTAACTTTATTCTTAAAGTGATTTGCTAGGGAAAGGATATGGTGGGAAATACCTACCACCTGTCTGTGAATTGGGTCTCTGCTGCAGTCAGTTGGGCTTCTGCCAAGCCTAACTATGGCCTTCTAGGCCAGAGGAGATCTATCTTTGTATATGAAGCTGCCTTGCTTATTTTGGTAGCTTTAAAGCTAAGTCAGAAAGTAATAGTTTTTTCTTATTTTTCTCTTTTTTCTTTTCCACTCCAACATGGTAGATCCCTGTCAGCATTAGAGGCGAGGATAGCTGGAGGTCACTTCCATGTTGTCCACCTTCACTCCCCTAGCTTGTTCCTATTTATTCTTTTATTCATTTATTCTTTTTTTTTTTGAGATAGAGCCTCAAGCTGTCGCCCTGGGTAGAGTGCTGTGGCATCACAGCTCACAGCTACAACTCCTGGGGTCAAGTGATTCTTCTGCCTCCGCCTCCCAAGTAGCTGGGACTACAGGCACCTGCCACAATGCCCAGCTATTTTTTGGTTGCAGCCATCGTTGTTTGGCAGGCCCAGGCTGGATTCAAACCCGCCAGCTCAGGTGTATGTGTCTGGCGCCTTAGCCGCTTGAGCCACAGGCGCCAAGCCTAGCTTGTTCCTATTTATTAATGTAGTCTGGGAGATTTCACTGAGCTTAATGTTGGTTCCTTGTCATATCAAATCATGGCATGTATCTTCTTCTACCGTATTGCCCTACAGCAGTGGTTCTCAACCTTTCTAATGCCTCAACCCTTTAATACAGTTCCTGTGGGTCACAACCCATAGGTTGAGAACTGCTGCCCTAGAGACTAAGAAGTGATTCATTTATACAAAGAAAATTCTCTCACCAGGTCTTGTAAGTGAAAGAAGTCAAGAGTATTGTGTATATCTTCTTACATTTTATGTCAAGAAATACTTGAGAAATTATGGTGGGTTTTGTCCTTTGCTCTCCAATGTTCTCAAGCTTAGCTATTTACAGAGCTAAAGGATTAAAAGAAATATCAAGAGGTCTATGAATTTATTCCTCTCTTTTGAGTTATTCTAGTCTCTTAAGTAAGATGTGAACTTTTCTTTATACTATCACTTCTGTCTCAGGAAAAAACAAACTTTAGATTCATCTATTTTAAGCACAGAGGACCAAAAATTGTATTTGGTATATGTTTGAATAACTTTTTATGAGGAAGGCTGTATGGTAAGAATAAGGGGTATCGTTTGGTTCACTGGATGAACATAAATAAAGCAGGAAAAAGTATTCACTTAAACCAACACTTTACAAGCTTGAATCCTAATTAGCTCACACAGTTGTTTAGAAACACATCTTTCTTGCTAGGCTTCATTTTAAATGGGAATCATTGATCTCCTAGATGAGAATTGTGGAAAACCATCCTGATCTGAATTTGGGAAAGCAACAGGCCATTTTGAAAAAGCAGTGTGGTGTCAGAGTAATAGTTTGGAGAAAATCTTGAGTTGAATTCAGCTTTGTCACTTACATTTTATAAATAGATAGGTAAATGAATTAATTTGTTTATTTAAAAATATATTTATACTGTGCCAGGTGTGTTGGGCTCATGTCTGTAATTCTAGCACTCTGGGAGGCTGAGACAGGTGGATTATCTGAGCTCACAGGTTCAAGATCAACCTGAGCCAGAGTGAAACTTCATCTCTAAAAATAGCTGGGCATTGTGGCAGGTGCCTATAGTCTCAGCTACTTGGGAAACTGAGGCAAGAGAATTGCTTCAGCCCAAGAGTTTCAGGTTGCTGTGAGCTATAAAGCCACGGCACTGTACCAAGAGAAACAAAGTGAGACTCTGTCTCAAAAAATAAATAAATATATATATATATATGCATGTGTGTGTGTGTGTGTGTGTGTGTGTGTGTGTGTATATATATATATATATGTATGTATGCCAGGTACTGTTCTATATCCTGGTAATAGGCAGTGGAAATAAAATCAAAATCCTTGCCCTCAAGCCAGGCATGGTGGCTCACCTTGTGATCCTAGCATTCTGGGAAGCCGAGGCGGGTAGACTGCTTGATCTCAGGAGTTCCAGACAAATCTGAGCAAGAGCAAGATCCCATCTCAAAAAAAGAAAATACCTGCCCTCAAGAGAGGTAATAAGATAAATTAGTAAAATATTAATATATAGAGTATTTGACAGTGATAAATGCTGAGGAGAAAAATTAAGGCAGGGAAGTGGGATAGGGAATATTTGGGATCTTCTAATTTCAGTTATTACGGCCAAAGAAGGGCTTGTTGAGATGACATTTGAGTAAAGACTTTAAGGAACAGTATAAACAAGCCATGTAGTTATCTGGGAAAAGACCATTCCCAGCAGAAGGAAAGCACTCACCCTAAGTGGTTTTAGGGCACAGGGAAGAGCCAGTGTAATCAGAACTACATAAATAGGGGGAATACTAAGAGATAGGGTCAGAAAGCAAATTAGTGTTCAGATAATTAAAAATATTTTCATTTTGTTGTTTGGGATTTGTTGTTGTTGTTGTTGTTGTTGTTGTTGTTTTGAGTCAGGGATTGATTCTGTCACCCTGGCTGGAGTGCAGTAGTGGGGGATTCATAGCTCACTGCAGCTTTGAACTCTTGGGCTCAAGTGATTCTCCTGCTTCAGCCTCCTGAGTAGCTGAGACTTTGAGGTTGCTATGGGGCTAGGGTAATGCCATTTCACTCCAGCCTGGGCAACAGAGTGAGACTCTGTCTCATAAATTTAGAAAGGAAGGTTATTGGAATCATGCAGCCAAGAAAAGATGGTGGATTTTTTAGGCAAGAAAAAGAAATAAAAGGTGCTGATTCTAGATGCTGAGGTGGAGGATCACTTGAGACCAGGAGTTTGCGACCAGCTGGGCACATAACAAGACCTCATCTCTACAAAAAAAAAAAAAAAAAATTAGCCAAGCATAGTGACAAGTGCCTGTAGTCCCCACTAGTTGGGAGCCTGAGCCAGGAAGATCACTCAAGCCTGTCTCAAAAAAAGGAAGAAAGGACTATATTAACATAGTGAAAAGACAGCCCATAGAATGGGAGAAAAGTTTGAAAATCATATATCTGATAAGGGATTAATATCTGGAATTTATACAGAAGTCCTAAAACTCAAGAACAGAGAAACCCATTTGAAAAATGAGTGCAGAGCTTGAATAGAGATTTCTCCAAAGAAAGTATATAAATGGCCAATAACCACATGAAAAATGCTCAATATCCCTAATCATTACAGAAATGCAAATGAAAACTTCAATGAGCTATCACCTCATACCCATTAGGATGGCCACTATTTAAAAACAAAACAGAAAATAAGTGTTGGTGAGGATGTGGATAAATTGGAACCCTTATGCATTGTTGGTAAGAATGTGAAATGGCACAGCTGCTGTGGAAAACAGTATGGAAGTTCCTCAGAATATTAAAAATGGAATTACCATATGATTTAGAAATCCCACTGCTGGGTATATATCCATAAGAATTGAAAACAAGGTCTTGAATAGGTATTTGTAAACCCACATTCATAGCATTATTCACAATAGCTAAAATGTAGAAGCATTTCAATGTCAATGGACAAGATAGATAGCAAAATGTGGTATAGAGTGCCATGGCGTCAGCCTAGCTCACAGCAATCTCACACTCATGGGTTCAATCGATCCTCCTGCCTCAGCCTCCCAAGTAGCTGGGAGTATAGGCGTCTGACAAGACATCTAGCTAATTTTCCTATTTTTACTTCTTTCTTTCTTTCCTTTCTTTTCTTTCCTTTCTTTCCTCTCTTTCCTCTGTTGCCCTGGGTAGAGTACCATGGTGTCATAGTTCGCAGCAACCTCAATCTTCTAGGCTCAAGTGATCCTCTTGCCTCAGCCTCCCAAGTAGCTGAGACTCCAGGCACCTGCCACGGCGTCCAGCTAGTTTTTCTGTTTTTTTTTTTTTTTGTTGTTGTTGTTGTTGTTGTTGTTGTTGTTGCACCTGCCACAATGTCCAGCTAGTTTTTCTGTTGATTTTTTTTGTCGTTGTTGTTGTTGTTGCACCTGCCACAATGTCCGGCTAGTTTTTCTGTTTTTTTTTTTTTTTTGTTGTTGTTGTTGTTGTTGTTGCACCTGCCACAATGTCCAACTAGTTTTTCTGTTGTTTTTTTTTTTGTTGTTGTTGTTGTTTGTTTGTTTGTTTTTAGTAGAGACAAGGTCTTGCTCTTATTCAAGCTGGTCTTGAACTCTTGAGCTCAGGCGATCCACCCAGCGTGGTCTCCCAGAGTGCTAGGATGACAGGTGTGCGCCACCATGCCCAGCCTATTTTTAGTAGAGATGGGGTCTCATTATCATTCAGCCTGGTCTGGAACTCCTGACCTCAGTTAACCCTCCTGCCTCAGCCTCCCAGTGTGCTAGAATTATGGGTATGAGTCACTGCATCCAGCCTTAAATATTCATCCTTAAAAGGAAAAAATTTTGGCTCAGTGCCTGTATCTCAGGTGGCTAGGGTGCCAGCCACATACATCAGAGCTGGCGGGTTCGAATCCAGCCCAGGCCTGCCAAACAATGACAACTACAACCAAAAAGCAGCTGGGCGTTGTGGTGGGTGCCTGTTGTCCTAGCTACTTGGGAGGCTGAGGCAAGAGAATCGCTTAAGCCCAAGAGTCGGCTGTTGCTGTGAGCTGTGATGCCACAGCACTCTGCCCAGGGGGACAGCTTGAGACTCTGTCTCAAAAAAAAAAAAAAAAAGGAAAAAATTCTAACATATGCCACACCATGGATGAACCTGGAGGACATCATGCTAAGTAAAATAAGCAAGTCAGAAGAAGACAAATAATAGTGGAAACCTTTGTATGTTGACCACTCAAGGGACTGTAGCAACCTGGTCAACATACAGAGGTGATCAACATGAGGAACTAGGAATACTGTACTGATACATACATGTACTTTACGTTCTTTTTTTTTTTTTTTTTTTTTTTTAATTTTGAGATAGAGTCTTACTTTGTTGCCCTCGGTAGAGTGCTTCAAACTCTTGGGCTTAAGCGATTCTGTTGCCTCAGCCTCCCAAGTAGCTGGGACTACAGGCACCCACCACAATGCCTGGCTATTTTTTTGCTGCAATTGTCATCGTTTTTTTGTTTTGAGACAGAGCCTCAAGCTATCACCCTGGGTAGAATGCTGTATTGTCGCAGCTCACAGCAACCTCCAGCTATTGGGCGTAAGCCATTCTCTTGCCTCAGCCTCCCAATTAGCTGGGACTATAGGCACCCACCACAATGCCCGGCTATTTTTTGGTTGTAGTTGTCATTGTTTGACCGGCCCAGACTGGATTCGAGCCTGCCAGCTCTGGTGTATGTGGTTGGGGCCTTAGCTCCTTGAACTATAGGCACCACCCACAATTGTCATTGTTATTTAGCTGGCCTAGGCTGGGTTCGAACCCGCCAGCATCGCTGTATGTGGCTGGCACCTTAACTGTGCTACAGGTGCCGAGCCAGTACTTTACTTTCTTATATAGCATTTATCAGAATATCATATGGAATCATACATAATCAAAACACAGTACAATCATATATTCTATATCACACAAAATCAGTACATTTACTGTTTCTCATGGTATAGTCTTTCTTCCTGAAAAAAGAATCAGTCTTTGTCTGTTTCTTAATCTTATTATAAACATGAATGGAGAAAACACTCTCAATGCTGTCTGTGCTTGCTACTAAGCATACCTGGGCATTTTTCCATAGCAAGTGACTTCAACTTCAACTGTGCCTGACATCCTCTTATTGTGGAGTCTTCTGCAATTTCTGTGTCTTCCTCCTCCCTTGCATCTTCCACCTCATCAGCTGCTTCCTATACTTTTTTTTTTTTTTTTTTTTCGAGACAGAGTCTCACTATGTCACCCTTGGTAGAGTACCATGGTGTCACAGGTCACAGCAACCTCAAACTCTTGGGCTTAAACAAGGGGTCCTCAAACTTTTTAACAGGGGGGCAGTTCAATGTCCCTCAGACCATTGGAGGGCCGGACTATAGTTTAAAAAAAAAAAACTATGAACAAATTCCTATGCACACTGCACATATCTTATTTGAAGTAAAAAAACAAAATGGAAACAAATACAATTCACACTGCCGCATGTGGCTCGCAGGCCGTAGTTTGAGGACCCCTGGAACGATTCTTTTGCCTCAGCCTCCCAGTTAGCTGGGACTACAAGTGCCCACCACAACACCCGGCTATTTTTTGTTGTAGTTGTCATTGTTGTTTGGCAGGCCCAGGCTGGGTTCGAACCCGCCAGCCCTGGTGTATGTGGCCGCTGCCCTAACTGCTGAGCTACAGGCGCCGAGCCTGCTTCATGTACTTTTATGCTGGTCTGTATTTCAGTCAGTGTGGCTTAGAAAATTGCTTGTGGTTCAGGTTCCTTTCAGGTTGCCACTTCATCCTCTTCAAAATCTACTCCTTCTGGGCAGTGCCTGTGGTTCAGTGGGTAGGGCGCCAGCCCCATATACCGAGGGTGGTAGGTTCAAACCCTGCCCCTGTCAAGCTGCAACAAAAAATAGCCGGATGTTGTGGCAGGCACCTGTAGTCCCAGCTACTCGGGAGACTGAGATAAGAGAATTGCTTAAGCCCAGGAGTTGGAGGTTGTTGTGAGCTATGTGATGCCACAGCACTCTACCAAGAGCAATAAAGTGAGACTCTGTCTCTACAAAAAAAAAAAAAAAAAAAATCTACTGCTTCTAATTCTTCCATGGGCTGATGGGCCTAATATGTCGCTCTTGGGTTGTGATAAATTCAACTTCTTGAAACAGTTCTGTACTGTTTCTGGCTGAACTTTATTCCAAGCAGAACTGGCCCAGAGGACATTATCCAGAGTTTTAACTGATGCAGCAGATGAAGTTGCCTTCCACAGGCAGACTATAGTTTTGGGTTTTAGTAATGACCCACTGCAGAAGCTGGGCTTGGTAGTGCATTTTGATGATGCCATGGTCAAGAGGTTGCAATTTTGAGGTCGTGTTTGGAGGTAGAAATTTCAGTGTTAGTTTTGTGAGATGATTCACTTGCAGGTCACCAGGACACTTATCTACTATCAGTAAAATAGACCATTTCTTCCTCTTCATTTCTCCGTTGATAATCCCTTATTCACTCCTCAAATAAGGTGCCAGTCACCCTTACACATTTGTTTGGTCTCTAAGTGACAGGGAGGTCTTTAAGCTTCAGGTTTTTGAATTTATGTGCCTTTGCTGATTTACCAGTCACCCAGGGCTTTAGTTTTTCTCTAGTTGAGCTAGTGCAAAGCAGAACTGCGAAAAAATTTTCAGAATGTTTTCCACTATTACATTTGTCACCCTTCATGATGAGGCTCCTGTCAGGCATCATCTATAATTAGGTCTGTGCCAGGTACAGTGGATTATACCTATAATCCCAGCACTCTGGGAGGTCGAGGCACAAAGATGACTTGAGGCCAGGAGTTCAGGGATCAGCCTAAGCAACATGAAGTGACCCATATCTGAAAAAAAAGAAAGAAAGAAAAAGAAAATTAGCCAATCATGGTGGCACATGCCTATAGTCCCAGCTACTCAGGAGGTTGAAACAGAAGATCCATTGAGCGTAGGAGTTTGAGGTGGTAGTGAGCTAAGATGATGCCACTGCACACTTGCATGGGCAATAGAGCAAGATTCTACCTTAAAAAGAAAAAAAAATTGGCTGGGCACAGTGGCTCATGCATGTAAGCCTAGCACTCTGGGAGGCCAAGGTGGGAGGATCACTTGAGCTCAGGAGTTTAAGACCAGCCTCAGCAAGAGCGAGACCCTGTCTCTACTAAAAATAGAAAAACTACCTGGGTACAGTGGAGCATGCCTATAGTCCCAGCTACTCAGGAGGCTAAGGTAAGAAGATTGCTCAAACCTTGGAGTTTAAGCTATGATGCCACAGCACTTTGCCCAGGGTGACAGAGTAAGACTGTCTCAAAAAAAAAAAAAAAAAAGTAGGTTTGTGAACTCTCTCATTTTCCCTTCAATCTGGATCTGTCCCTCATTACTTTCAATTTTTTTACAATTAAAAGAGATGGCAGCTTGGATCAGAGTGGTATCAGAGAAATGTAAGAAGTCATCAGGTTTTGGCTATATTTTGAAATTAGAGTCAACAGGATTTTCTTCCTGATCATTTTGAGCTTCAGTTCACTCCATAAAATAGGAATAACAAAATCTACTTCTAAAGTGGCTAGCTCTTTGTATACACATACAATAGAGTGATAAATAATAAACATTCTAGAAGAGAGGACACCTTAGGATCTGTCTGAGCCATCAAACATTGTTCTGATCAGGTTTGGCGCCCGTAGCTCAGTGAGTAGGGCGCTAACCACATACCCTGAGGCTGGCAGGTTCGAGCCCGACCCAGGCCTGCTAAACAACAATGACAACCGCAACCAAAAAATAGCCGGGCATTGTGGTGGGCACCTGTCGTCTCAGCTACTCTGGAGGCTGAGGCAAAAGAATCGCTTAAGCCCAAGAGTTGGAGATTGCTGTGAGCTGTGACGCCAAGGCACTCTACCAAGGGCAACATAGTGAGACTCTGTCTTAAAAAAAAAAAAAAAAAGAAAAGAAACCTGATCAGTCTTCATGGGTAGTGGAGTCTGAAGGAACCAGCTACTCTTCAATGATCCATCCTCCTTTTCTTTTTTTAAAAGACAGAATCTCACTCTGTCACCCTGGCTAGAGTGCAATGATAATAGCTTACTACAACCTCAAACTTCTGGGCACAAGTGATCTTCCTTAGTTAGCCGGGACTACATGTCACTAGTCAGATTGGATTAAGATTCACTCTAGCAGCTTCATTTAATTTAAGTGCCTCTTAAAGCCCTGTTTCTGAATATAGACACATTCTGAATTACAGGGGTTAGGGCTTCAATGTAGGGATTTGAGGGGACACCATTCAGCACGTAACGCTAATTCTGCTTACATCTCATGGACTATAACTTAGTTATATACTCATATTTAGCTACAGTCGAGATTGAGATGTATGTAGCTTTTTTCCAGGAAGCTGTGTGTCCCAACTAGAAATCAGTAATTCTATCACAAAAGAGGTGCTTGGATATAGAGGAATAAATAGCAGTCTGGCCAATCTCAGATTTTGAAAGATTATTATTATTTTTTTTATTTTAATTTTTTATTTATTTTTATTTATTTATTTTGCAGTTTTTAGCTGGGGCTGGGTTTGAACCTGCCACCTCTGGTATATGGGGCCGGCACCTTACTCCTTTGAGCCACAGGCGCCGCCCTTGAAAGATTATTTTAATATTAGTTGACTGAAATATCCTCTTCACTAATAGGTGGTGGTGGCATTGACATCTAAGGCCATTTAGTAGGGTAGGATAGACTTAGTTCCATGGCATTTAAGTTAGCAATATAAGGTATCCTGAAAGTGCCATGAATAGTAGGTAAGCTGATTTTTTTTTTTCTTTTCCAGATGTCTGGGTTGAATTGAGAATGGTTTTACAAGGGAATGGGAAAAGACAGTGTGAATTTTCAAGGTCTTTTCTATCCTTAAGATTTTATTTCCTGCATAGTGGCAATCGTTTGATAAAGCTAAAAAAAAATGCAAGCAGTAAAGGAGAGAGCCCCCACTGCTCATCTTTGTTTGATTTGTTATGTTTTACTCAAGAAAGTAAAATGGGCATTTTTAGCCAAGAAGGTAGAGAAGCTGACATAAATGATGACAAGGTCAAACCAACATTTCAGTCTGCTGATCAAAGCACCTGTAGTTCTCATTTTAAAGGCAAGTACAAATGTATGGCAAAGAAAGAGGGTATGTGTCCAGAACATTTTAATCTTATTTATCTTTTGACTTTGTCTAAGAAATTGCTCTGGACACCAGTGAACTCTTGTGGGTTTCCTTACATAACAGTGAATCCTTTTGCAGATATAGTACAGAATGATTTTCTTGCTTCCTTGATTTGGATAATGGGCACAATTATTGTTGTTGTTATTGGCCTAGTACTAGTGAAGCCTGTGACAGTTGACTTCTACACCTTAACGGGCGTGGTGACTGACATAACCTATAGCTTTTTGTCTCTGATAAGTACATCCTACTCTATTCCCATATGTTCTTCATTCTCTCTTTGAAGAGAACAGAGAGTTGGACTATATCTCTCACTTATAAATAACTAAGTAGGGCCTTATTTCCTATCATTTTCCCAAGGGCTATTAGGTTTTTTGTGTTTAGGCATGTAGTTATTATACTGTTTTTGGTTTTTATCTTTTGTTTTGACATTGTAGGGGAAAGAAAGACCTTGGTTTGAATTTTGGGTCCTTACACAAAGTGTATGGCCCTGAACAATTAACTTAATATTTCTGAGGATGAATTTTTTTTTTTTTTTTTTTTTTTTTGAGACATAGCCTCAAGCTGTCACCCTGGGTAGAGTGCTATGGCATCATAGCTCACAGCAACCAACTCCTGGGCTCAAGCGATTCTCCTGCCTCTACCTCCCAAGTAGCTGGGATTACAGGCGCCTGCCACAACACCCGGCTATTTTTTTGGTTGCAGCCATCATTGTTGTTTGGCGGGCCTGGGATGAATTGCAACCCACTAGCTCAGGTATATGTGGCTGGCGCCTTAGCTGCTTGAGCCACAGGTGCTGAGCCTAGTATCTTTTTGAATATAAAATAGATATAGCACTTTATACCTTGAGAAGATGAAGTAAGATGATCTCTTTTAACCATTAAAAAAAAAAAAATCGATACCCCTGGCTTTGTTTATATTACTAAGAACTGCTTTAGCTATGTGGGGTTTCTTCTGGTTCCATACAAAATGCAGAATCATTTTTTCCAAGACTTGAAAGTAGTATGTTGGTATTTTAATAGGGATGGCGTTGAATCAGTAAATTGTTCTGGGAAGTATAGACATTTTAACTATGTTGATTCTTCCCAGCCAGGAGCATGGTATGTTCTTCCATTTGTTAATATCCTCTGCTATTTCCTTTCTTAGGGTTTCATAATTTTCTTTATAGATCTGGTTTTTGAAATTAGCTTTTACTTTTATTTATAAATATTAGTTGTCTTATTTTTTGAGACTTAATAAAAATAATAATTAGAAGTTAACTGATGACTCCATACTGAATCTCAGAGTCAAAGCATTCTATAATAGACATACTCTTATTTGACAATGTGAATGTTACTTTCTTTGCATCATCATCATTATTGTTATTATTGCTTAATATTTCGATGCAGCAGTTCTCTGATTTCTAAATGTGTTTATGTTCGTTCATTCTTTAAAAAAAAAAAATCAAAAGCCATGAGGGACAGATCCAGGTTGAAGGGAAAGATGAGAGAGTTCACAAACCTATTTTTTTTTTTTTTTTTTTTTTGAGACATAGTTTGCAGAGTACCGTGGCATCATAGCTTACAGCAACCTAAAACTCCTGGGTTTGACCAATCCTCTTACCTCAGCCTCCTGAGTAGCTTGGACTACAGGCATGCTACACTACACCCAGCTGGTTTTTCTATTTTTAGTAGAGACAGGGTCTCGCTCTTGCTGAGGCTGGTCTTGAACTCCTGAGCTCAAGTGATCCTCCCACCTCAGCCTCCCAAAGTACTAGGCTTACATGCACGAGCCACTGTGCCCGGTCAATTTTTTTTAAAGCTAGAATTTTGCTCTGTTGCCCATGCTAGTGTGCAGTGCCATCATCTCAGCTCACTACAACCTCAAACTCCTAGGCTCAATGGATCTTCCTGTTTCAACCTCCTGAGTAGCTGGGACTATAGGCAAGTGCCACCATGGTTGGCTAATTTTTTTTTTTCTCTTCTTCTTTTTTTTAAGAGATGGGTCACTTCATGTTGCTTAGGCTGATCTTGAACTCCTGGCCTAGGCTCGGCGCCTGTAGCTCAAGTGGCTAAGGCACCAGCCACATACACCAGAGCTGGTGGGTTCGAATTCAGCCCAGGCCTGCCAAACAACAGTGACAACTACAACCAAAAAATATCTGGACATTGTGGCAGGAGCCTGTAGTCCCAGCCACTTGGGAGGCTAAGGCAAGAGAATCACTTAAGCCCAAGAGTTTGAGGTTGCTGTGAGCTATGACACTAAAGCACTCTACTGTGGGGGACATAGTGAGACTCTGTCTCAAAAAAAATAAAAAAATAAAAAAATTTCCCATAGTCATTGAACTCCTGGCCTCAAATCATCCTTGTGCCTCGACCTCCCAGGCACCCTTCCCATTCCACACTACGCACTGCAGGATGCTTCTGAATGGGCAGCCACCTTGAAATACTTAGAAGTATTTACTTCTACTTAGAATACTTCAAAGAATATTTTGGGATCAGACACAACTATGTTGGAATCTTACTCTTGTCTCTCTTGTATTATCTTGTAGAAGTTACTTGATTTCTCTGAGGTTTGATTTCTTCATTTGAAAAATACTCTAACAAAGAGTTAATAATATTATTAAATAATACATGGAAATTTTTCATTTTGGAGACAGAATCTCACTTTGTCACCCTCAGTAGAGTGCCATGGCATCACAGCTCATAGCAACCTCAAACTCCTGAGCTCAAGATTCTCTTGCCTTAACCTCCCTAGTAGCTGGGACTACAGGTGCTCACCACAACACCCAGCTATTTTTAGAGGCAGGGTCTTGCTTTGGCTCAGGCTTATCTTGAACCCGTGAGCTTCGGCAATCCACCCACCTCGGCCTCCCAGACTACTACAGGCCTGAGCCACTGCACCCAGCCAGTACATAGAAATTTTTAAAAGGAAAAGAATTAAAGGCATAGAATGTAGTAGACTTTGGAATCAGACCCTACTGGGTTCTGATCTAGTTCTGCTAGTTAGTAGTGGTGTGACCTTCATCAAGTAGCTTAGCTGCACATGGTGGATATGAGTTGAAAGGTATAAAGCATAAGGTTCATAATCTTCTTAATCATGCTCAATAAACATTAACACCTTTTTCTTCTCTCCTAACCCTAGTATCAAAGGACATACGAAAAGGCTTACAATGCATGAACACCTAGACTGATTTTTTTGTTTGTTTGTTTTGAGACAGAGTCTCTAGCTATTGCCCTCAATACAGTGCCATGGCATCACAGCTCACAGCAACCTCAAACTCTTGGGCTTAAGCGATTCTCTTGCCTCAGCCTCCCAAGTAGCTGGGATTACAGGCACACACCATGATGCCCAGCCATTTTTTTTGTTGCAGTTGTCATTGCTGTTTACCTGGGCCAGGCCAGTTGGAACCTGCCACCCTAGGTGCGTATGGCTGGCGCCGTAACCACTGTGCTATGGCTGCCACTGTTTGTTTTGTTTTTGACCTATCATTTTACCCCTGTGGATGTTTTGTCCCCACTGTTTAATTCCTAGGGACTTTTTTTTTTTGGTATGGTTAAATAACATATAATAAAATGAACAGATCTTTTTTTTTTTTTGAGATAGTGTCCTAAGCTGTCGCCCTCTGTAGACTGCTATAACATCACAGCTCATAGCAACCTCAAACTCTTGGGCTTAAGTGATTCTCTTGCCTCAGCCTCCCAAGTAGCTGGGACTACCAGTGCCCACCATAACACCTGACTATTTTTTTTATTCCAGTTGTCCTTGTTCAAACCCAGGTCAGGTTCGAACCCACTGCCTTGGTGTATGTGGCCAGCACCTTACCTACTGAGCTATGGGCATGGAGCCCAAATGAACAGATCTTAAGTATTCGGTTAATGAGTTTTGACAGTTGTATTCACCTATATAACCACTGTCCCAAACAAAATAGAATATTTTCATCACTCCTGGACGGTCCCTTATTTCTCTTTCCAATCCGTATTTATCTCCTAAGCCCTGAGCAATTGCTTTCTGATTTTAATCACTGTGTTTGTTTTGCCTATTCTTAAACTTTATATAAATAGACCCATATAGCATGTATAGGGGCAGTCTGTTTTCTTTCATTTTACTTTCATATTTTTGAGATCCATCATCCATGTTTTTGTGTGTAGTAGATACAGTGTGTGTGTAAATGATGTGTATATAAATATATATTTCAGATTGAGTGTTCTTTTCTGAAATGCTTGGGACTCGAAGCATTTTAGATTTCAGATTTTTTTGGATTTTGGAATATTTGCATTATATTTACGCGATTGAGCGCTCCTAACCCCCAAGTCCAAAATGCTTCAATGAGCATTTCCTTCACACTTTATGTTGATGCTCAGAAAGTTTCCATTTTGGAGTATTTCATATTTCAGAATTTTGGATTAGGGGTATTCAGTTTATAATTTATTTTTTTATCATGAAATGGTATCACATTATATGAATATATATGAATATATCACAATTTGTTTATTCATTCTCCTGAACCTCTAGATTTTAAACAATTTTTAAAAATGTATCATTTAGGAGTTATTTACTATTCATACACAAATTAGTAAGGACTGCCGGGAAAGTTCTACAGGGAATTTGCCACTGGGTATATCAGAATTTTTAGCACCAAGACTATCTCTTCTTGCTTTCTTTCTCTCACTTGGCCATAGATTAAAACAGAGAAAATGAAATCATCTTTCTGTATCTGAGTGTTCCCTATATAATGTATTCCTTTTGGCCCAATGCCTAGAAAGTTGTTTATAGAATTGATGGAAGGATATATAATCGCACTGTGTTCTGGAAGGTACTTACCTTGGCAGTCAAAAAATTTATGGAAACCATGCTGTATTCTCCCTGAAAAAAATTGCTGAATCTTGGCTCCCAGTCATCCTCCCCTGTATCATCTTGTCTCACTCTCCCTCCTTGCCCCCTATATTTGACAGTCCCCTCAGTGCAGCTTTGAGCCTCTGAGTGTCCTCAGGAGAAATTTTGCCTTTGAAATTTTGCCAATTGCCTGATTTAAATGTACACTGTGCACAAATAGGTTTTAGGGAAACACACACCTCGGCCCTCCTGGGAGTGTAATGTCTTTGCTTTGTTCTAGTCATAGTTATGTATGAAATAGTTGTTTCTTCTTCTCTCACCAAAAACCTTTCCTTTAATTTCCTCTGCATACCAAATACACTATCAAGAGTGGAAATTACTTTTCTGCCTTTTAACCTTCTGCTGTCTTTATTTTCACTCTTTAGAGCTTTCTTTAGTTAGTAAAAATGGTCTTTCAGCTACAACTTTTGCTTTTCTTTTGGTCCAGAAAAATTTCTTTCTAGGAATCCTTATGCCACAAGAGTAGGCAGAGCCCTTTTCCATTAGATTACTGGCCTAGAAATGACCTTAATTAAGGGTTGTTTTAATCTTTTTTTTTGAGACAGAGTCTCACTTTATCGCCCTCAGTAGGGTGCTGTAGCGCCACAGTTCACAGCAACCTCTAGCTTTTGGGCCTAGGCAATTCTCTTGCCTCAGCCTCCTGAATAAGTGAGACTACAGGTACCTGCTACAACGCCTGGCTGTTTTTTGCTGAAGTTTGGCCGGGATCGGGTTCGAACCCGCCACCCTTGGTATATGGGGCTGGCGCTCTACCCACTGAGCCATAGGCACCGCCCAATTACCGGTTATTTTAGAGAGCAAAAGAGAACCTCAGTGTAAGACACAGTTTGATGCTTAGTGTATCTTCCAGTGGATCTTGACTTTAGAATAGTAACAGTCTGACCCTCATTACTAGCCTCTCTCTACCTCAGGGCAGCTTCTTTTATTCCAGAAGCAAAATGGTGAGGAGCAAAATTCATGTGATTTGAATACTCTTAATGCTGGGAATGTTTAGAGAAGGAAACAAGATAAAGTCTTTTATAAAGAGCTGACATAGAAGTGAGATTAAGCTTGTTCTTTGTGACCTGCACAGAAGGCTATACTGGAACCAAGGGGAGTAAGTACCAGGGAGATGAATTTTGCCTTTGTATAAGGAAAGTGTTTTCAGAAAAAAATGATTGTATTTGGAGGCGAATATTCCCCTTCACTAGAGGCATATAAGCAGGAATGGTACAACAATTTTTCAGTTACTAGTAATTCAACAACCTAATTAGGGAGAACTATGGATGTAGGATAGAGCTGAAAGAGAAAGCTTCTAAGTACCTTCCCAATTACAAGATGTCATGATTTCTTTGTATTTTTGGTAGACTTTTCATTTTCTTTTCTGATATTTAACCATCTGACCCGTTACTTAGATACAGTACTGTATAAAGATTAAGAAAGCAAGTACCAGCCCAGGCAAGGCGTTCATATCTATAATCCCAACACTTTGGGAAGCTGAGGTAGGAGGATTGCTTGAGACCAGGAATTTGAGAGCAGCCTGGGCAATGTAGCAAGACTCTGTCTATACAAAAATATTAAAGAAATTATCCAAGAAGGCTGGGCCCAGTGACTCATGCCTATAATCCTACCACGCTGGGAGACTGAGGCAGATGGATTGCTTGAACTCATGAGTTTGAGACCAGCCTGAGCAAGAGTGAGACCCCATCTTTAAAAAAATAGCTGGGCACTGTGGTGCGTGCCTGTAGTCCCTTCAGCCAGGGAGGCTGAGGCAAGAGGATCACTTGAGCCCAGGAGTTTGAGGTTCCTATGAGCCATGATGCCACGGCACTCTACCAAGGGAGACAAAGTAAAATTGTCTCAAAAAAAAAAAAGAAAAAATTAGCCAAGCATGGTAGGGGAGGCTGAGGCAGGACTATTGCTTGAGTCCAAGAGTTTGAGGCTGCAGTGAGCTATGATTGTGCTACTGCACACCAGTCTGGGTGACAGAACAAGACCTTTCTCTTAAAAAAAAAAAAAAAAAAAGGTAATATTGAACATTTTCTTTTGTGGTCAGTTTTTTCCACTATTTCTCATCTGTAAGTTCAACTGTGTGACTTCATGATTGTGTGAGTGACTCTCTGGCCCTAAGAAAACAAAGTCTCCAGTCTGCTGTTCAGGATCTACTGCAAGGTGAAAAAAGCAATATTCTTGCAGACTATTTGACTTGTGTCAGGGTGAGGCTACTGTGCTACTTGAAAGCCTTCTGGGTCTTACTCTTTAACCTAATTTGAAGCAGAGAAAAATTTTCTGTCATGACAATTTTCTTGAAAGGTTGGTAACCATTTGTTTATTTTCTAGGGTTATACTGGGAATAAATGTAACATCTGGGAAGATTTCCAGTCTTTTTTTCTTATTTTTCTTTTCTGAGGGTCTCACTCTGTCACCTATGCTAGAGTGCATTGTTGTCATCATAGCTCACAGCAGCCTTAAGCTCCTGAGCTCAAGTGATCCTTCTGCCTCAGCCTCCTAAGGACCTGGGACTATAGGCATGCACCACCATACCCTGCCTAGCCATTGTTATCTGTTTATTTATTATTTTTAAGTTTATCGTATATTGACATAGAAACAGCCATCTTTTTAAGGGAGGGAAAGATGTTTTTAGGATTGAAGTGTAGTCAGTAATCCATGTAAGGAGCAACTTCTACAGACCACTATTAGAACTAAGCTAACTGCCGTGCTTGACTTCGTGCTTGACTTCGGCAGTCTAGGATATCAATCTTTGTAGAGAGTATCAACTCCTGTTAGTGTGTGCTCAGAGACTGCATTGGCTTCATTACAGGATTTCCCAGGTGGTGATAGTAAGAGCTAGTAAGAGCCAGCCTCCACTGCACTGTAGATACTCTGTGTCATTGTGTGGCAGTAAATTGACTGAACCCAAATATCAAACTGAAAATTCCTCCTGCCAAGTATAAACCCAATCTTTCTGAAGGATAAATGACTACAAAGTTTCCTTCTTGCTTTTTCGGCTTTCTTAAAGGAAAGCGTTTAAGAATCTATAACCATTGTCTGATTTTGCTTTTTTTTTTTGTGACAAGAGTCTCACTATGTCACCCACTGTAGAGTGCTGTAGCATCACAGCTCACAGTAACCTCAGACTCTTGGGCCCAAGTGATTCTCTTGCTTCAGCCTCCTAAGCAGGTGGGACCACAGGCACCTGCCACAGCACCCAGCTATTTTTTGGTTGCATTTGTTATTGTTTTTTGGCAGGCTTGGGCTAGATTCGAACCTGCCAGCTCCGGTGTATGTGGCTGGTGTCCTAGCCGCTGAGCTACAGGTGCCAAGCCTGATTTTGCTTCTTTTGGATAGGGGAGTAGCTTGAAGTTGGTAACAATGTCATAGTTTGTGGTATCTGTGAAAGCTCTCCCTTGTGAAAGAGAGTGTTCCTCTATAGTGGTGAATCGAGCTTTAAAATATACTTTTCTTTTTTTCTGGAGAGAATCTAACAAGTTAGGTGATTGAGCTGAAAATACAAGCAAATTTCTATAGGGAGCAAGAAAAGGCAAATAAAGTACTAAGAGGAATAAATCGCTTTAGAACTGAATCCTAGGGAATCTCAAAATAATCATGCTGAGTAAAAGAGTCCAGACTAGTGTATGACTTCATTTATATAAAATTCTAGAAAAAGCAGACTAGCAGAAAACAGATCAATGGCTGACTGGAGGTGACTGGGAGGGGAGGAAGAGATTACAAAAGGACACAAGGAAACCTTTGGGGGGGGGTGATAAATGTGCACACTGTCTCTATTATGGTGATGGTTTCATAGGTGTATGCATGTGTCATGATTCATCAAATTGTACATTTTAAATATATGAAGTTTGTAGTATGTCAGTTTTACCTTAATAAAACTTTAAAAAAAAATGAGTCCAGGGATAGCATTTATCAAAGGACTTTCTTGGAGGTTACAGTGAGGCTGCTAGAAAAAATGTACCTATGTGAAATACAAGTCTTCTATGTGTTAAGTATACACATCTCATGTTTAATGCATTTGACGTTTTTGTAGGAGTCCATAGAGGCTGCTGTATAGTATTGAAGAACATGTCTAACAGTAACACTACTCAAGAGACCCTGGAAATAATGAAAGAATCAGAAAAAAAACTGGTGGAAGAATCTGTAAACAAAAACAAATTTATATCTAAGACTCCAAGTAAGGAAGAGATTGAGAAAGAAAGTGAAGATACCAGTTTGCGTCAGGAGACACAGGTAAGACTTAGAAGTGCATCATGTGCATACTCTTCATACCTGCAGAGAAGTGGGAATCTATAGGAACCCAGTCATTCATACAAACACTTGATTCTCCTTCAAAATTCCAACTTCAGCTCTTAACCACGTATCATTGCTCATGCCTGTGATCAAGGCAGTTTGAGAGGCTGAAGTGGGAGGACTGCTTGAGGCCAGGAGTTGAACACCAGCCTGGGCAACATAGCAAGATCCCATTTTCACACAAAAAAAGATTTAAAATCATCCAGTCATGGTGATGCACACCTGTAGTCCTAGTTCCTTAGGAGGCTGAGGCAGGAGGATCACTTGAGCCCAGGAGTTGAAGGTATATAGTAAACTATGATTGTGCCATTATACTCCAGCTCAGGTGACAGAGTAAGACCCATCATAAAAACAATACTGGCAACTCAAAAAACCCCAAAACTCTAACTTCAACTTTAATAAACATCTTACCCTTTTGTCATAGAGTCCACAATGAAATCTTAATAGGACAGAGTGAAATCACTTATCCATTTGGACCTAAGTTCATTGATTCTTGAAACATTTGATGTATTTTGATATTTATCAAAAAATAAACTGTATACAAACAAATATTTGACAAGTCAAAATGACTCATACAATAAACTTAAAACTAGTGCTGCCTGGCTTTACACACAAGTGTTAGATTCATATCCTGGTTGTGTTAAGCAGTCAGCATTTTCTGGGTTAGAAATGGTCTCTGGACTTGCCACTTTGTAAATGTGAGTAAGAGGAATTTCACTCTTGGTTGCCATGTTATTTTCCATCCAGATTTATACTGCAGTACAGAAAAGATGACAGTAAGCGTCAGCCAAGCCTCTTCCACCATTCTTCTTTGATGCCTGTCCAGCCTGCCTAGACTTTGAGCCTCCTCTAGCCTACCTGTTACAGTCCTTCTTTTCTTCTATGGTCACTGCTAATTTCTTTTTATATAAATCCTTTCCTTCATGCCCAAGGGTGAGATTGATTTTTGTTGTAAGATCAGGAGATAGACCATTAATGCTTGCAAGAAGTTAGCAGGAGCAGCAACAATTTGGAGGATCTGGAAACTTGAGCATAATTTTTCTAGACAACTCAATTTACCTAAGACTTGTCTTTAAAGGTTAAAACAGCCACAGTGTAAAGGGATGAATTAAAACCAACAACTGTCTGAAATATTTTGTTCTCTAGCTGCCTGCGTTTCTACTGTCTTTCCTCTTACAGTTTGTCAGATCTCTGCCATGTTTTCCTTTCCATTATCTTTTACATGTGAGTTGTCATTTCCTGCCCATCCTTCCAGAGTTTATGGAAGTAGTATGCCACTGACCAAACTGTACTTTCAGCCTCCACTGATACCAATAATTAATTTTAAATCCTCAGGACAGATAAGTGATCAGTGTTTCATTATATACTCTCATGTTGAAATGACTTGGAGTCCAAGTTATTCTACTCTCAGGAGACTGTTATAAATGGTGTTCTGAACTCCTGTTTTATGTATTTGAACATGGTCAGAAAAGAAAAGACATGTATAGGTTTATAGTCCTTATGGGCAGTCACTTGGTTTTAAATGTCTTCATCTGGATTTACAAATAAGTTGTATATATAAGGAACTGGAGGGACCTGTCTCCCCTCTGACTTGATCCTGATGCTGATGCAGAGCAGGCAGGGGCTGCTGCTGCCATCTGCTGGGGTTCTTGCTCCTTTGCAAAGTCTTCAATATTGTCACCTGTCCTAGGTCCTATGGAGCAGTCCCTTAAACCCCTCTCCTCTCTATCATTCCCAACACATCATGTGCTTCTTTAATAGCACTGAAAATTCTGCTTTTCCTACCTATTTGCCACGCAAATAGGCAATAAGTCTCCTTGAGAATCTAAGTGGTACTGTCAGGGGAGTCCCTGTTATGAGTTGGAGCTGAAAAGTTTGAGGGAAAGAGACTTTTCATTACTCTTATGTGTATGTGGTGTAAATTCTTGGAAACACTGAAACCCAGAACATCTTTTGCATGGAAACTGCTTTAGAAAGATGGTTACAAAATAACTGATAGTGTTGATTCTCTTCAAGCTTTCTGTGTATCTTACTGTCCTAGGCCAAGGCTCAGATTTCTCAGCATGGCATGTTATAACCAAGTCCCTGTCAGCTGTCACCTCTGGTATCCAGTGATTCAGCATTATCTGATTCCTTGGTCCCTGTTATAAATGGGAGCTGAAAGTTGGGAGAAAGCATGCTTTTATATATGCTCTCTCTGCCTAGAATGCCCTCCCTAGTATTCTTTCCCTGTTCCCCACTACCCTCAACATCTGTCTAATACCTATGTAATACTATGTATTCTTCAAAACTCAATCCAGGTGTGTTTTTCTCCGGGAAGCCTTCCTTGACCACCTTACTCCCCTATTGCAGGTCTCTGTGGTATAATTCTTTGATTAATGCCTATCTTCCTCACATAACTATAAGTTTTGTGATACCCAGGATTAGGTCAGTTTAAGACTCACCATTTTATCCCCATTGCCTAACACAATGCCTTGCACATAGGAAGCACTCCATGTCTGGCACTGTGTGAATTTATGTATTGCTAGGTCTGAGCTAGATGCTTTGCTGTATACTCTTGCAGCACTCCATGAGTACCTCTGCAACACACTTGATGTACTGTATTATAACTGTCTTATTTGTCTGTCTTTCCAACAGGATTATGAATTCCTTTTTGACAAGGTTTGTGCCTTTTATCTCTGTATCCTCCAGTAGCTAGCATGATACCTGGTGCATATTAGGCTTTTAATATGTGTTTGACTCTTAAATAAAAACTATTTTTTTCTTGGAAATAAGCAAATTCATATATTGTTGATGAGAGTGTGAATTCATATAACCACTTTAGAGGATAATTTAGTGATACTTTATAAAAATTTTTAAATGAGGCCAAGCGCGGTGGCTCACACCTTTAATCCTAGCACTCTGGGAGGCCGAGGTGGGTGGATTGCCCTCAGCTAACAGGTTCAAGACCAGCCTGAGCCAGAGCAAGATGGCTCGCATGGCTCTAATAATAGCCATGCACTGTGGCAGTCGCCTATAGTTCCAGCTACTTGGAAGGCTGAGGCAAGAGAATAGCTTGAGCCCAAGAGTTTGAGGTTGCTGTGAGCTAAGAAGCCACAGCACTCTCCTGAGGGTGACAAAGTGAGACTCTTGCCTCAAAAAATATAAATAAATAAACAAATAATTTTAAATGGACTATAGATACACTATATTTACTTATGCTCAATGATATGGTAATTGTTTATACTAGCAAAAGGTCAGAAGCATCCTAAATGGTACAATATTAGGGATTGGTACAATAAGTTATGGAATAGCCATACAATGAAATGAAATACTGTGTAGGCGTTAAGAAAAACAGGGTATCCTGGAGGGGGGAACAATGTAACCTAAAAATTGTACCCTCATATTAATTTGAAAAAGTAAAAAAAAAAAAAAAAAAAACTCAAAAAAAGGAAAGAAAAACAGGATAGATCTTCTATGGATTAATATCTATGAAAAAAAGTTTAAAAGCAAGGTTCAGAGTAGTATGTATAATATACTTTTTTAAAAAAAAACCTATGTACAGACAGGAAAAAAAAAAAATATATATATATATATAATATGCATGAAATGTCTCTGGATAGATCTAAAAGAAATTCAGTACTGGCAGACCCTTTAGGAGAGAACCAGGTATCTGGGGGACAATTATGAGAGGAAAGTTATTGTTCCATATATGCCTTCATTGCCCTTAAAATGTTTGTACCATGCGTTTGTTATTTCATGTTTGAAAAAGTAGTGACAAATACTGCTTCGAATTTCTGGACCGTGAATCTCCCCTTGCGGTGACAGATCTTGCCACTGACCAGATCCATCCTCATTTCTTATTCTTTCCATCCACCTTCCCAGTTCTCCATTTTGCACTGTGGCAGTGTTGTTTGCTAACTAGTGAAGAGGACCAAGGAAAAAGAAATCCTCACCTACCCAAGACCATGCGGGTATTCTACCTCTGACTCGTTTTCTCTCTCCCACCCTCCTGCCTCAGTTTTCTCCACACACCACTGGCAGTGAGTTTCATTCCAAACATCTCAGAGCCCCTAAGTGCCTCATCCCCATATACATGTGTAACCCTACTCAGCCTCTTCCCCAAAACCCCCATTTTGACTTCGTAGCTGTTTAGAAATCTTGTTAATTAATTAGTCTTCCCTCATTCCACTTCAGGGCCTCATTCTTTATCTTCCTCAGCTTCCACCCTGTTCCTTATGCATTCTCTCTCCCCTTACTCTGGAAGTCTTATCCTTATCTTCCATATTCCCCCTTCTTTTTGTCCTGTCCCATCTTACATCTCTGACCAAGACAGGCTGTAATAGTCACCACTGGGATCTTAGAATGAGGAGAATTCTCATACTCAGGGAGGGAGACATTTGAGAATAACAGTCTTCATTTCATTTCTACAGCTGTAGGGACAGGTGTTTTGGGTATCCCAAGTTAGAACTCTGAATGTGTTGTCCTATAAAGATGTTAATATAAGTGATGGTTGGGGGCCATATTTCATATCCATTTTGGATTTAAAAGTCTCCTGTGGGTAAGGTTGGGGGAGAAATATTCTCTCATGCTATGATCGTGATATTTCCCAACGCACTCTATCAGGAGATGTTTCCATAGTTTGTCCAAAAGTAATTTTTATCAGCCTATGTGATAGGCCAACGACTCAGTGAATTCCAACTTTTTATATTCATGGTGATGGTGATTTGACTATAGGTGGCCTATGGTTCCTTCTGTGTCACAGTTGCTGGCGGTTCTCATCATAGTTCAGCTGTTGCTGTAATGATTTTATAGTTAGTGCCTTTTCTTTGTAAACATATATTGCTTTTAACTTAAGTGTCAATTATCTCTACCTTTAATATTTTCCAATCCTCTTCTAACAGAGGCGGACATCTAACCATGGTCATACCAGGAAAAGAGCCAAGGTGAGAACCCTTCCTTCTCCCTTTATAGTTTCTTTTCTAAGTAAGACATTTCACAGATGGACTTACCAATATCTAGTTTTTTTTGGATTATGTGGGCAGAGTTTTCTTGCTGCACTTTATACCCTAATTGTGAACTTGCAGGTATGCACATGCATGTGCACACACATGTTTCCTAATAGAAAAGGAGGGAAGACCTTCCTAATAGAAGATCTGGCTTTACTCTACTCCATTACCTATAGCTCAGTCATGGTTTATTTTTGATGCCTGGAAGGAAACCCAACTGGAGGCTACCACAGAGCCTGAGAGAATTTGGTACTGGTCTTGCTGAAATACCAGTTTCTCTGCTCTCCCCTGGCTTCTCTAGGAGCTGAGCCGCTTTTATGAGCCTTTTTATTCCTCTTCATGTTTCTTTTCCCCCTTGTGAATTTTCCTTTAAAACAAATCCTGCCTCATTAGTAGAAATAACTCTACATTTTTGGATATTCTAAAAATACAGGCTTTTAAAAATGTTTCACTTTTCAGGGACAGGAAGGAGGGTTTTGTTTTTAATCATTATATGAAAAAATTAGCATATAACATTGTTTTTAGTAGAGTTATCAGAAAAGACTATATGTGTTAGTTTGTGATAGCCTTTTAATTTAGCTGGGGAACAGTGAAACATTAAATTTTTTCTTACATTTGGAAAATTTGTCATCAGAAGTAATAATTAAGAGTGGCCACCCCGTTCCCCCAGAAAAACAATGATTAAATTTGGGGATTTGATTTAACTTCAAACCCAGTATTTAGCTTGGATTTGAGGAAGGCCAAAAAGTATAGTAAACTTGTCCTGTGTCTTGCCTTACACAGACTCATCAGTAGTGGTGGATTTGATGTTAAAGTTCAAAAGAGAAGGTACTCACTGCTACTTTAATTCCTCCCAAGTTTTTTGAGGTAAATAAGACAGTTATTATCTGCATATTATAGATGAGGAAATTTGGGCTATAGAGATTGAGTGACTTAACAAAGGACATTGAGTAGCAAGTGGCAGAAGTAGGCTTGGAGTCGTCTCTTCAGACTTAGTAGTTTTTTTTGCTGTACTGCGCCACCTGGAACACATACGGCATGTTTTGTGCTTTAGTGTTTATTGTAAACCTTGGGGGTTTTTGTAGGAATTTTCAGCAAATATTTATTTTATTATTATTTCTAGTGAGTCACTTTAGAATTTTTAGTTTGAGGATCCCTAAGAGAGTAGTGATTTGCATAGTGGATTTCAAATCTTTTGGGGATTCACCAGCTAGCAGAGGTAAACCAGGTAGATTAGCTTTTTATTGCATTAAATCCCAAGTGTTATAAAGGTTTTATTTAAGTCTTTTTCTTCACTCTTTTCTTAGATGCTTCTTTCCATACCTTTTCCTACCCTTGCCACCTCCGGTTTAAAGTAACTTAGCATTTATTGTCTATTGTATGTTTATATGCTATAGATTATCTGATTATTACAACAGCAGTCTAAGTATATTTAAGGCAGTTTTTCTAAGGAAAAACAGACACAGAAAGGTCAAGTAATTTGCTTTGAATCGCAGGTTTTAAGTGCAAAACCAGAAATTGAAGCTAGTTTTCAATTTTTTGTGGCTTTTCTAAGGCAGGGTGGATGCCTTAGAAAGGGATCTTGGGAAGATGCCTAACTAGGTTACTTTATTTCTTTAACCGACCCTGCCTTAGGAAGCTGGGTTTTTCTGGCTCTCAAACCCAGTGTCTTTCTGCTAAGATATGCTGCTGTGTATCTGCAGTAAACTTCTGAGTCTAAAAAGTTGGAAACCTGGGTTCCAGTCTCACTGAGAGAGAAGAGGGCTAAATGAAATGGTTTTCTACCATGTGTCTAAGTAATCATTTTATTTGTACATGTTTACTGTTGTAAGCAAGGGAATTTTCTTTCAACTGAATCAGAAATTGGTGAGTAGGACCTATTAAAAAAAAAAACAAAACATTTAATAGACAAAACAACTAATAGAGCCAAAGAAGATGCTCTTCATTCAGCCAAAAAACTTCTGAAGAGATGTATGTATTTGTTTGTTTGTTTGTTTGTTTTTCAGTCTAATTCCAAGCTGAAGTTGGTGCGCAGCCTGGCAGTATGTGAAGAGTCCTCCACCCCATTTGCTGATGGGCCACTAGAAACCCAGGTAGTTCGTTTACAGGACTAAAGTAGCTTTTGAGCTTGGCTGTCATCTGGTAGCCTGTAGTATAGCAATGATATCACCAAGATCAGGCTTGGAAATCAGAGTAGAAGCTGCTTTAAAACAGAAGCTATTGCACTAAAGCAGGGCTTGGTGAGAGCATGAAGTATAGTTCTTCATATCTTGACCACTCAGGATGATGCAGACAAGGACATCCGAGGCTGGACCTTGTTTTCCCACCCACACTTCTCCCCTCCTGTAGTTAGAACTATTTCCATCCAGTTCCTTTTGCTAAAAACAGCCAGTATAACTTGAGCTCTTCATATGGTAGATTGTAATGCTGGCAGGAAGAGCTTGGCCTCTACCTGCTTGATGGAACAAAACTAAAACAACTTGTTAACAAAATACACTCTTTTATAAAAGGGAGCTGCAACCTCAAGATTTACCTTCTTAAGATTCTAAGTGAGCTTAAAGATAATTAGAATCCTTTTTCCCCTTTGATTATCCTCTTTCCCCTTATTTAAGGATATAATTCAATTGCACATCAGTTGCCCCTCTGACAAGGAGGAAGAAAAGTCTACAAAAGATGTCTCTGAAAAGGAAGATAAGGACAAAAACAAAGAAAAAGTCCCACGAAAGATGCTATCCAGAGGTGAGGACTTTGCCTATCTTTCATCTGTCTTAGGGTGTGGCTCTGCAGTTCCCTTTCCTTCCATCCTAAAGCGTGGCACCCACTGGCCTTACTGTTGACTTAATTGCTTGGGAAGATGCCTAACTAGGTTACTTTATTTCTTTAACTGACCCTGCCTTAGGAAGCCACAAAAAGCTACTCTAGCTGCATTGGCACTACCCATAAGAGGACAGTATAGCCAATTCTGATTCTGTTTGTCCTCTGAAATAAATGGGGACATGGAAAATCACTGTTATCCTCTAGATACCATTTTTATATATTTTGGTTTAGGGATGGCTAACATGATTTTCTTTTTAATAATATAGATTTGCCTGCAATTACTAGACTTTCTTTGGCTTTCAATTCTTATGTTGGTGGTAAAAAGAAATATTCCACAAAAACAGTAGCTGACAAGAAAAGGCAACCTTGATTGATTAAAAATAATTAATATTTGGACATATTTACTATTTACATTTTATATTTACTAAGATTCTGGAAAAGTCAGCCTGTTTATCTTTATCTCTGAATTTATTTTCTTTAACTAGAATAAAACCTGCTTTTTGTTTGTTTGTTTTTGTTTTTGAGACAGAGTGTCACTGCTATCCCGGCTATAGTGCCATGGTATCAACCTAACTCACAGCAACCTCAAATTCCTGAGTTCAGGCATTTGAACTCTCCAGTGGCTGACACTACAAGTCTTGCCATGAAGACTGGCTAATTTTTTCTGTTTTTAGTAGAGACCTGGTCTTGCTCTTGCTCAGGATGGTCTCAAACTCCCGAGCAGCCTCAGCCTCCCACAGTACAGGATTACAGGTGTTAACTGCCACACCAATCAAATCTGGTTTGTTTTGATGAGGGCAGTCAGTTAATACTTACTGATGGTTGGAAGCTTTTCAGTATAGTATTTATGCAGCACTTTGGCCCAGATTCTTCCTTCTATTATTTTTTGGGGGAATTTGGGAGGACTGGAAATTAGCATATTAAAGTTGTTCTGGATTTTATGCTAAAACCCCTAAAGTTTGATTTTACTTTCCTATTCTCTCTCTCCTGATTAGGTTGTGGGCTTCTGCTTGGGATTAGATACCATGCAAGGCAGTTGCATTTATTTTAAATTTCTTTTGTTGTGGTGATTCTAGACTCCAGCCAAGAATATACGGACTCCACTGGAATAGACCTACATGAATTTCTTGTAAATACACTGAAAAAAAACCCAAGGTAAAAATATGATTGGTTTGAGACGTAAAGGGGATAGAGGCTGTCAGGATCCCAAGAGGCCAAGTAGCTTCCCAGATTTTTTTACATCATTAGAATTTAAGACACCTCCCTCCCCAGTCATTTTCAAGTATAGTTTTATATTCTATGAGGGATTCACAGTCCTCTTATATTAAGATTTCTGCTTTCAGAAGAGTTGAGAAAAATTCTGTCGAAGAAGAATGCAGAGACAAAGAAATATGAATACAGAAGTACACTGATTAAAAAGCATAGAAGAAAAAAATAATCGATTTGCACATAAGCTAAATCATAATTGCTTTAAAATTCTATAAAAGATGAAATATAGAATGATGATTAGATTTGTAAGTTTAAAGTATGGATTAGTGTGAATATACTGCTAATAAAATTAGATTTCTGATACAGTATAACAAACATGACTAGCAAGGGTCTGCAAAATTTATACTTAGATGGTTTTTCTTTTTTAAAATACTATAAGACTGGCTGGTGAGGGTTAGTAGCCTCTGCATGATGATCCATTACTGAGGTTGAGCTGTATCCCTCCCTTCAACTTCGGTAGTGAGCAAGCTGTGTTTTCAGTCTCTGTTTTCGATATCTATGGGAGGGCTGCTTTTTGTTTTGTTTTAATCTTTTTTAAACAGGGACAGAATGATGCTGCTAAAATTAGAACAGGAGATTCTGGAATTTATTAATGACAACAAGTAAGTTATTTGTATGAAATACACATTTAGAGGTGGGAGGGGGCACTGGAAGGAAATGTAGACACAATTTTAGGACATCCCTCTTTCATTTGTCTCTTAAAGTATGAATTTTGAAGTAATTACTGGGGAACAGAAGGAGTTAGGGAGAAACAATCAGAATGGAAACAATGCATTGTGAAAACAAAATAAGGTTTTTAAATTATTGCATAGACTTGAGTTGGAAAAGAGTTTATATCTTTTTAGCAGCCAATCCTTGTCCCAAATTTGCTATTCTTAAGGTTTTCCCCCTTTTAATTTGTTGAACATCATCCAAGTGGATGGGACCTTGGACTTGATAAGTAGTCTTAATGAGGATAGTGAGTCAGAGTCATCTGCAAACTACTGTAGATAAAGAAGCTGATAGAAAACTTCTTTGTCCCCTTTGAGTAAATATCTTCCCTATAATATGTTTGTTTCCCCTCTAAGAAATTCTCTGTTTTATAGACTTGTCAGAAAATTTATAATTGTCTGTTATGGCTGTAGTTGTCTTACTTCACTTTTTCCCCCTGGGTTTCCCTTCAGTAACCAGTTCAAGAAGTTTCCTCAGATGACCTCGTATCATCGGATGCTATTACACCGGGTAGCTGCCTATTTTGGGATGGACCACAATGTTGATCAAACTGGGAAAGCTGTCATCATCAACAAAACCAGTAACACAAGAATGTAAGGGAGGAAACTGCATAATGGGAATGCTTTCCCAGGATGACCTACGGGGGTGGAAGAGGATCAAGAAGTCTCTTTCAGGGGAGGAAATGGAAGGGTTATATCATCAGTTCCTATTCTTTGTGACGCCTTAGAGATAGATTCTTTTTTTTTTTTTTTTGAGACAGTTTCATTAGGTCACCCTTGGTAGAGTGCTATGACGTCACAGCTCACAGCAACCTCAAACTTTTGGGTTTAAGTGATTCTCTTGCCTCAGCTTCCCAAGTAGCTGGGATTATAGGCACCCGCCACAACGCCTAACTTTTTTTTTTGCATTTGTCATTGTTGTTTAGCTGGCCCAGGCTGGGTTCAAACCTGCCAGCCTGGGTGTATGTGGCCAATGCCATAACCACTGCGCTACAGACGCCAAGCCTAGGGATAGAGTCTAGAGGCACTGGTGTGTTAAGAAGACTGGTCTAAGCCTATGTCTTCTCTGATAGAGCAGGTAAAACTTTGGAGGAATAGCAATTATATATTATGTATAAAGAACAGATCCTAAGGATTTCATTAAAATCTTCATGTGACTTGTTGGATGCCCAAATCCAGAAATTCCCTGAATTTGAGTTGTGGAACTTAGGATGTCTGTACCTAGGAGGTCTGCTTCCTAACAAAAGGGTCTTTGTCCTCCCTTCCTTCCACATTTCTCTCTAAATCTCAGCCCTGAGCAGAGGTTCTCGGAACATATAAAGGATGAGAAGAATGCAGAATTTCAACAGAGATTCATTCTCAAAAGAGACGATGCCAGTATGGACCGAGATGATAACCAGGTGAAGAATGGAAAGGGTTGGGCCTATGGAAAGAGATTGCAGTAAGAGAAACTGGGAAGGGAGAAGAATTTTTATGGGATGTAGAAAACTCAGAATATCTTAGTCTGGAAAAATGTATTGAGCAATACTGAGTTGGCTTTGGCTTAATGTTGAGGACTGACTTTACTTGCTGAGCTGGATGCCACCCCCTTAGCCCCAGAGAGACATGGTGCTGAGGTTTGCTGGGTAATCTCATTTGGCCCGTAACTCCTTAGGTCTGCCACTAATTTCTAATGCCACATCATTTTGGATAAAGCAAGGTCCCTCCCTGCCTCAGCTTTGACCCAGCTGATGGTTTCATTCTTTTTTTTCATTAATAGTTAGGGATTTCTTTGGGAACCATAAGAAGCTACTTTATCCCACTTCTCCTCTTATCCTAGCTGAGAGCTAGCCCTGAACTGGCAAAGTTGTGATCTAACTTACCCAGTTATAAAGTTGTTTCTGGTCCCTTTCTGTAAACCCTTAATCTTTTCCCAGCTCTGTTCACCAAGGTGAGTGAGTTAATTTGACTTTTGATGCTGGGAACCTCAGGCACTATCCTCTTTATGATCCACAGCTGTGGGAATAAGAAATGAATAACCTGTCCCAGCCCTTTATTTATGGGCCTGGCTATTACCCCGCCCTTTAGCTAAACCTTTGGAGAGTAAGTGATTATTTGGGGATTAGTTTCCTAGCTAAGTAGAGGGTTTAGATTCAGCCTGTTTCTACTTGGCCTCCAAAGGGGATAAGATTTGAAGAGTGTGGTTGTGTAGAACCAATATGAGGCTTGATAACTAATGATAATTATAATAACATCTTACTTATAAAGTCAAAATTAGTTTTCTTGGGATATTGTACAGTCTTGAGACCAGAACCTTTCCTGCTTACTACTTGAGTGTTTGAGAGAGTCCTTTTGAGAAAAGTGCCATTATCTATTGTGGACAAATACGCTGGGTCTGATTGAAAACAAAGAAACATACAAAAAGACAAAATTGAAAAAACAAGAAAGAGCCTTTCCATCCTGATGCCCTTCTCTCCATTTTCCCAAAACCATTTTTCTGTGGATCAGGAATTATTCAGGCCTAGAGGCACATTGGAGCAGAGGCGAATCTATCCTTATTATGAGCTTTTCATCTCTCAGCTTCAGGCTTGATCCATAATAGGGTGGAATCTGTAAACTGTCTGGCTGTGATATAAATAACAAGAAAAGCAATTGCTATTTTATTGAGTGTTTTCCCTGAACTAGGGTCTGTTCTATGCATTTTCTCTTTTAATCCTCTTCACAATCCAATGTAGATAAGGGTTATTATCCCCATTTTACATATCAGAAAACTGAGACTAAGAGATATTAAGTTATTTGCCTAAAGTCACATTAATGGTAAGTGGCAGAGCTGAGATTCTGGCCTGACATCACAGCCCATTATGCTCTTTCTACTCTGCTATTGGTTTGCCAGTGCTAGGGGCTCAGGACGGTATAGCTCCTTGAGGTCCTATATCTTCTTGGAGTGGAATTTATAAAAGAACATTTTGTAGGATTTATGTTCTTAAGGCTAGTGAGAAGTCGATATTCCTGAAATTATGGCTCCCTGTGGAGATTGGTGAAGATCAGCCTAGAGCAGCAGTCTCCTTGGTTGCTTCATCTGAAGCTTTCAAAGCCTCTGGATTGGAGGTCAGAATCTTTTATAACTGATGACATTCGTTTGATGACTTTTGTCTCTGAGCTCCTTGCCTTCAGTAGCAATATGGAAAAGGATACTTGTTACTCCAGACAGTGTACACAAATCAGAAGCCAAGAGAAGAAAGACAGTGATGGGGAGTTAGGTGGCAGGCCAGTCAGAGGTGGTGATCTGTCTGGCCCTCCCTTCCAGTCACCTCACTACGTTTTCCAAGAACGTAAGCTTCTCTATTCTCCGTTTCCTTCTTTCCCTTCCTGTCTCTATGTCCCGTTTCTCCTTCCACTGTACTTTGTCTGTTCCTCTCTCTTCCTATTCTATTCTCCTTTCCTTTTTATTCTCTTTGTGTTGCTCTGTTCTCTTTCTTCTGTATTTCTGTAATTTTTTTCTCTCCTTCCCTCCCTGCAGTTAAGATGAGAAAAAGAATTCTTAGGATTTGAGTTTAGCTTCGCCCTTGGGATTTCATTTCCAAGGCCCTCTTTGCTGAGCTATGTGTGATTTAGGTCTTCAGACCATGGCATTAGTGACTAAAGAGGGAATAATATAAGATACTAGTTCTATAAATCTCCTCTTCTATCTTAGGCTCTGCTAAACACCTGTTTCTTCTCCCTCTGTAGCTTCTTTCTGTCCTTTGCTTTCCCTCTAGAGCAATGTTGTTTATTTTCGCAGGACTATTTTCTTGATCCTTACTGACTAGAGGGTACCTGATTACTACAGGGAAGCAACCCAGTCCTTATAAATAGTTGATGTTCTTAATACTTTGGGGGTTGGGGATGGGGAAATGGAGAGTCCCCAGCCATCCAGAAAACCTGATCTCCCAAACTGCATGGTCAGATGTACCCAGTGAAACCTGTCCAGGACTGGAAATTTATTTTTTTTCCACTTTTTTGATGGCAACTATAAACTTTCCCGGTTTCTCTTCCTTGCTGGTGTGCAGTGAGCTTGCAGTACGAGGAGAACTTAACTAGCTTAATTCTGCTCATCGATCTAGATCAGAGTTCCATTGCAGGATGGAAGGAGGAGCAAGTCAATAGAAGAGAGAGAGGAGGAATATCAAAGGGTCCGAGAGAGAATATTTGCCCGAGAGGTAAGTGTAGCATCTGAGAGTTGTCAGCCCATAGCTTTTAGCTCTTAATCTTTGGAACTGTGAATGGAATGAACCCTCCATAAATGTCTTTGGGGTTTTTTGTTTGTTTTTTCAACCAACATCAGCCAGCCCCAGATTTTATCTCTAAAATTAAATGTGGCTTATTGGGAAGCTGCAGATTTTCATTTTTATTATTTTTAATACATTCTGCCATATGGTATACAATGAGAACTAAAACTTGGAGTGGCTGAATTTGGTAAATATGACTAGACTGAAAATAGAAATGGTTTTGGCAGGGATTGTGGAAGGGCCGTGAATCTTGCCTGCGAAACCCTCCTCCCGCTTACCCTCTTTCACTCCCACTATCCATTTTAGGCTTCTTCGCTTCTAAGTGGAAGACGTAGTGTTCACACAGGGCATACATTCATCTTGTTGGATCAGCCTTGTTTTTAGGGTGTGTTGGTTATTGTTAGAGTACAGGTCTGGCATCCATCCTCTTTGAGCTCCACATTCTGCATGCACAGAGGGTACCACTATTCCCTCCAGTCTCTGCCTCAACAGGAAGCTTTCTTCCTATATTTCTTACCTTGCCTCCTAGAACAGGACTGGCTCATTGGGCCAAAAGCCAACATGAATCAGTTTAGGCAACTTTATATTTAATTCCAGCCATACCAAATACACTTGGTACCTCTGTGTCTGGTCGCGTTTGCCTACCAGATTGAAGAGAAGAACAGCAGAAATTCAGGAAAGGGTGTTGGATTATCAAGGGAGGAACAAACCTCCAGGAAATACAGGATCCAGATAGTGGCACTATCTTAGACTAGCAACAAAGGAGCGAAAGCTGCTCTCCCTTCATTGTCAGAAGATGGTCAGTTTTAATCAATATTCTCACATGGACACTACTCTCCTCTCATTCCCCCAGGACGAAAAGTACCTATATACTCGAGTATAAGCTGAGTTTTTTTTTTTTTTTTTTTTTTTTTTTTTTTTTTTGTTTTTTGGTGTTTTTGTG